>CAKNYM010051457.1:329962-364878 GCA_932195095.1 Andricus curvator | reverse complement strand
TTTAAATTTATTATAATGGATCATCGTGAAAGTCTTAAATCTATTATGTAAAAGAATTGACAGCAGGTGACGCTTCGTACCCCAAGTCCGAGGAAAACGATACCTCGTGTAGTGGTACCATTCACACTTCGAAGGCTAATCTTTGTTGCAGGGAAATGGTACCCTGAAATTGGCGTCAGATTCACACTTTGTTTTTTCTGTTTTTTCAATGCAATTCTTTTTCTCTTCCTAAGTTATTTTCAGATTGTTATCAACGAGTTAGTTCATTGCAGACTCCCATTTTCTTATTTTGTTCTACCTAATTGCACATAAGTCCTTGTGCAGAGATTTGATTTTAGAGCTGTATACAAATCCTCATAATTGTTCATTTCTACGTATCTGATTGCATGGTGCGATCCCTGAAATGCCAGAGATCCATTTATTTTATGTTCACGATTGAATTTTGTTCATTGCAAAATCTGCGTCACAATACATAGGCTTGAATGAATGAAACTGCAAATTCTGTAGAAAGTAATTCTCAGTTTGAGTATTTAAAATTGTAAATTCATCCATTTCTATTTGTTCTTGCAGAATCAAGTTCGCAGGGAAAATCACCTGTTGCACTTCCTCCTAAGAAAAGGTGGCAATCTGCTTCAGACCGATCTTCTCCGAGCCACCAAAGCCAACAAGTTGTGCGCGGTAAGTAACTTTATTTTTGAAGTAACTCGTTATAGATACGTTACACAGCAACAATATCTACTCGTTGCAGTTACTCTACTTAAAGAAGTAACTTTAATTTGTCTGAAATTTACTACAAATGTTTGAATATAATTAACACAAAAGGCTTACAATTGTCTTCACTTGAGATCTTTAACTATTAACTATAATAATCTCGCAGTAATTTCTATCATGGCAATGTGACACTTCATTAGTATATGTTATGTTAAAATCTCATAAAATTCTCTTGAAAATAAAGTCGTTTCCTGTAATGGAAATATTTTGTCATTGACTTCCAAGATAATAGTTTTACAGAGTTCATTAAGAGGACAGGATTTCAAAAATCGTCGTGCAAAATGACAGCTTGACATGCGAAATTCTGAAATAGTTCAATTTTTTTGGCTTCTAAATTAAACTGTGAAGACTAAGAAAAGCCTTATCGAACCTTTAGTGGAAACGTTTTCACATTCTCATCCTGATGAGAGGGTATTAGTTATTTATATTTGTATTATTTATGATTAGTTTCATGTAAAATTTTACCTCGTTGGTTTCCATCAAATCTCCACGTTTTGAGACACCCTGAGTAAGCGAAAATGATTTTTACGAAGGTGTCTGTAGTCTGCAGTCTGCAGGCACGATAACTTTTCAAAAGGCTGATCAGATGGGATTGTGCTCTGGCACACGTTTTTAAGGCATGAATCGAAAGGAGGATTTCGTTGAGAAGCCATTTTCGACTAACGCAGGATAAAAATATTTGTTCATGATGTTGTCTTGGGTAAAGACTGATCCAAGACAATTTCAAATTATCCTGTATGTCTAGCGCGTGAGACGGAACCAGACTATTTTTTATGTCTTAAGACAATAATTTTCGACTAAGAGACAAAAATCGATGTCTTGAGGCAATATTATTTGTTTTGTAAAAAACCTGAGAGATTTATAACTAGAAGAGAAGCCAAAAGGCTGCGAACGCCTTCGAAGGTCATCACTGATCCGCTTTAAATTTGACAGAATGTTTATATTATTTATCTTTTTGGTATTCATTTTAGATATATTAATCAGTTTGTTTATCTGCAATAATTATATTCATTGTATTGAGAATTAAAAAATGTTGTCCATTTTTTTCTAACTGCACCAGTCCACTAGATTCTTGTAGACATTTTATATGCCTGTAGCTGTTGAGATCGACAGGTTCTAAATTTTTAATTTAAAAATCAGTTATTTAAAAATAACAAGTTTTATTGATTTTGTCACAATCTATCTGGAAATGGCTGGCTATGCCTGTAGTAATGAAACTAATACATAAATTATACTGCCATGTCTTAAGACAAGTTTACCTGGTCTTGTCTTAGCACAGCTGCAGCAGGTCCGTCCACTCAGCGCCGCCACGAACCCAAAGTGAAAAATGCAAACGCCATATTGTTTTGCTTTTTTTGTGTGCAAATTTCATGCTGAAAAAAAATTTTTTGCTCTGCAAACTTCCGAGATAAGGGTGGCGGCGCTAGCACGACGTCCACTCAGCGTCGCCACCTATGAAAACTGAAAAACATTATTATAATGAAATAAACGATTAGGATAGATTTTTTTGCTTTCTTTTACTCTCCGAAAATATATAATGTTGTGTTCCAAAAAACTATGTCCTAAGTCATACATACCTACCCCTCGTGAACAAAAATGTTCTAAAAGTGTAAAAACAAGCTTAACCGACGTAAAGATGATTCAGAACTATTAATTAATTATTCATCACATGAAAATTCACCCCTTTTATAATTTCTCCTAAAAACTGCCCTTCCACGTCAATTTATGTAGCGGAAATTACATATACTTATATAAAACGCGTCAAAAATAATAATATTCAAAAAGCACCCAATTGTGCTGTTCAGGCAGGACATGATGAATATCCAAAGAGTAATTTTCACCAAATAACTCTAAACTTTGTGCGCGGAAAATGTCCAAAACAGGAAAAATAGCAGTTTTGTGCAGAAATCATGCTACAAACGTTTTTTTTTTAATTTTTAGGCATTTTTTATTTTTATTCATTAAGTTACCAGTTTTTAAGTATTTTTCACCAGATTTAAAATTGTTGAAACCATTTTTCTTTTTAAAACAAAATATTTTGTTTAGTAAATCATTAATACATATAATTTTCTTAAATAAATTACACAATTAACGCATGTTATGAGTATTATTTGTTTGCCATTATTCAAAAAATTATTATCACTTGCTCCTTGTTCTAGAAATGGTGTAGAAAATTCCAGTTTTTTCGAATTTCTTCCACGATGTCGGTCATTGATCAGTACTTTCTTATCTCAACGCAATCGATCTGAAAAACAACTATCCATAACGAATATAAACGTATCAGTTCTGAGATAAAATAATACTGAATAGTTAATTATCGACACACATAGTGTCAGAGATTCAAAAAAACTAGAATTTTCTACTCAATGATGAAATGGAATTTCCACAAACTTGTTAAACTATTGAGCGTGTATTCGAATTTTCAATTAAAAAGATTAGTTTAATACCAAAAAAGGAGAAATTGAAACAAAATATATAAATTTATAACACAAGTTTCAAAATGTTAAATAAAAATTATTGATTTCCAACCAGACACGTGGATCTTGAATTAATGAAATTAAATTTTGACAAAATATTTTAACTTTAACCTTCAAGAAGTCGATTTTTTTCAAATTAGTCGAAAAAGTCACACGATCCTAGCCCAGTACCTTTTCACAAAGATTTGTACTCTGATGATGCAATAGAATATTCTTCGGTTACATTTGTTAACCCAATTATTCACTGAAGCATTTATCAGTTTTTCATCTACTTTGTGAAAATGAGGATGGTCTATACTTTCGTTTTCACTCTAGTGGTCATCTTTAATTCTATTGGTGAATATACTAATACCATATATCTATCATTTTCATTATATTGTATATAATACATGCACGAATAAGGCCATTTCTCAGGCCTATGGAGAGAACACAAAGCCTCCCTTCCCAGCTTATAATCATATAATGGCCATTTGTATATTTATGTTGTCAAACATTATGACGTCATAGACATATAATGGCCATTACATACCGACGAACTTGAAAAGCGGCACATACATACAAGCATTAATAATGTCCATGTTCTTGCCCTTCGTGCATAATATACCCCTAAGCTTACAACAAAGGAATTACTTTTTAGCATCATAATAGAATTTTTCACCGAATAGTTGAATTTTCAACCTACAAAGACGAATTTATTCGAGGATAGTTGAATCATCAAACTGAAAAGCTTCATTTAAAACAGCCAGATCATTTTCAACAAATAGAGATGCAGTTTGGATCAGATAGTAGAACATAAAGAAATTCATTTTATCATTTTTCACCAATCTGTTGGTCTTACAAATGAAGAGTTGAATTTGAAATCAAGGGAGAAAAATTCTGAACAAAATAGTTCAATTTTTCCACGAAATGATTGCATTTTTGAGAAAAGAAGAAGTTATTTTCAAATGAAACTTCGTTTCCAAATACAGTTCTTTGACATCATAATAATTTTTAAACAAAATGGTACTGAAATTATCTAGTAGTGACTAACGTGTATTAATAATAAGAATTATGTTCCTTTGATGTTCAAAGTATTTGAAAGAAATCAATGAAGTTTATAAGAATTCCAGGTTATTTTTAGCAAAATCAGAATATTATTTTTTCATTTTTTCAATAATTTGTTTTTCGACCTAAGATCGATACAAATGAGTAACAATATAAGATACAAATAGAAACTAAGAGTAATCCTATGGAGCCAGTATAAATAGCAGAATAGAATGAAGTAAATTACAAAAAATTGTATAAGGGATGAATTTCTTAAGTGTATCAAGACAGTCACGTCTCCAGAACGAATGCTCTAATTCATAGAATCTGAGGTACGTCCAATGCAACTTTGCTCAGCTCGTGTAGACAGATAGAGTTTAGAAGAGTCAGCCAATACTGACTATTAACTGTCGTGGTTGCTGGCTCACCCACGATTGATATTCTTGAGTCTCAATCGGCAGGCCAAACAGCTAGTAAATGATAAAGATCCTTTTTTACAGAAAGATTACATATGGGGCAGAGTCTAGCAGGATCTTAAGTAAATTCATATTTTTCAAAACATATGCAACCCCTGATAGAGCCCAGAAGTCTAAGTTGAGCAATAATAGAAGTTATATAAACAGGTAATCTAAGATACAGATATAAGTGAAAGTCCGAATAGAGTTAAAGTTGTAAAAAGACTTGGAGACTACTTGAATAGAGGAATCTGTCATAGTCAGAACGCCAGAGATAGTAAGAAAAGTTTTTTAGAAAAATATTCATGTTTTTATCGAGTGACACAGAATCCAAGTCAAAACGCATTTGCTCCGAATTACTTAAGGTGAACATATTTTTGAGCTGGAGAAACCAGATACCTAGTAATCTCGATCAACATCCTAGCGGTAAGCCTAGTAAGCCTAGTATTCTCTTAAAGAAAAAGGACTGTGATCTCTCAACTGAATTAAAGTACCTCAATGCCCAGACTTCTATTGCGTAAAAAAGAACACTAAGGGTCAGGCTACGGAGAACTGTAGTCTTAGTTTGCCTGGCATTAGATTTACATGCAAATGAAATTCTTGAAACAGCACCCATAGCAATGTTAGCAGCAGGTATTCTTTTCATAAGCTCTTTATAAAAAAGGTCCGACTCTAATGTGATAACACCGAGATAGACGAATTCGCTCACCACTTCCCGCTGAGTCTGTGCGTAGAAGAATTCGTATTCATATGGTCGACCTTTGCGGTATAACATTACTTTTGACTATGCTCCGTTGACCGTTAAACAATTGCTCATACAGTATTGCGCGATAAGGTTCATTTTTGCTTGTAACTCAGTCTGAGAGTAAGCGAATACGACTATATCATCAGCATAAGCAAGCAGGATAACGTCACATAAGTGTTCTATTGAAATTCCATGCATACCGTGATTTCTTAAGTACTCTTCTAAATCATATATGAAAAGCACTAAAAGGAGAGGACTAAGGATCTCTCCTTAAAGCGCCCCACAAGTGACCTTAACGGACGAAGTCAGACTCTCTTCAAAGTTTGCGCCATAGATTACAGTGGTTTACTGAGCCAGAATCCTTTTTAAAATCTATGTAAAAGGCAAAAATTCGTCCCTTCGGGATAGACACACGAATCTGAATCAAAGAATTTAGGTTCAAAATAGAGGCTATACAATTTCTTTCAGTCTTGATACCGGACTGATTCTCTGGGAGAATGTTTACCTCATTAACCCATGCAGTCAACCTTGTTAACAGAATCTGAGAGAAGATCTTAGCAAAACTGTTTACAAGGGCGATTCCCCGGTAAGAATGATGATCAAATTTATTGTTTCTTTTATGCAACATGAATACATGTATTTTAGACCAACTAGATGAGACACTTTGCTTAGCCCAGATCTTGTCGAAGAGGCGCCCTATGTACTGTACCCAATTTTCTGAAAGGTTTTTGGAAAATCCATTGGGAATCCCATCCTCGCACGGTGTTTTATTACATTTACATTTTGATAAAGAGGCTTCAATTTCACCAATCGAGATATCACAGTTCAATAAAGGGTGTTCGCTTACAATCTACTGTATGCGAAGAGAAGCCTCAATGGAATAGCGTGAAGAAAGATAGTCTTGCAATACAGACATGCTTATATTGCTAGTCGAAGGAGGCCGCAACCTAAATCTATTGGCCGCTGCCCAAAAATCCTTAGGATTTTTACAAGCCACTAGTGAATTCAGCAGTGAAGATTCGTATTGCCCCTTCTTGGACTCACGTAACGCCAGAAAATATATTTTCATTTCGAAGCATTTTGCCACCTTTGGATCGGCAGAACCCGATCTTTTAAAGACATCAAAATTATCAAATTATTTCATTATATAAAAAGGAGTCTCTATTTACACTTGCGTCTATCTGCACGGAATACGAAATATCAACCCGAAACGAATTCAGAATAAATTCCAAAAACAAAAAATAAAATGTGTTGTGTTAAATTCAAACATAGTGAGCCTCAATCATTTTCAACTTGAAAGTTCTGTGGCACAACTTTTCTTTACGCAATCCTTTTTTATGATTTTAAAGTATTTTATACCAAAAACTAAAATAAGGTTTGAAGCCCTTTTTGAAATTAGATCAACAAGAAACATGATTCCTCTATTTCCTTTTTGCAGAATTAAGTTCGCAGTCAAGAAGAGTATGCCCTGATACTCCCCGCCCATTTCACTGTCGCTCTTCTCCTTCCCGTCAAATACCTGAGGTTCCTGAGGAGCATCCGCTTCGTGCAAGGGATAGGTCGCCTCCTGGTAGGCCTCCTTCTCCTGAAATACTTGGATACGCACTTGGACAACTTGGATACATTCGGCTTATTCCCCGCAAAAATCAGAATCTACGATTTGAATTTCGAAGATACGTTTTTCCTGTTGGTTATCCAATCAGACTGAAATCAGAAGAAAGGAGATTTAGTCCCGTGCCAGCCCAAGGATGTATTGTTTTATCAGTATCCAATGGTGACATTTTTGCAATATTAGAACATAGCGGGGTTCTTTGTGCAATATATTCAACAAATAGATCTCATGCGAGAATCAAAATAAATATGATAAGCGGCGCAGTTGATAATATGACTCCAGATGAAATGCAATATTGTCCAGTAGGCAAACGTCACCCAATCTTCCCCAACAATTTTATCAAAGTTTCAGCAAATGACGATTCACTACAGTATGAATGGAATCTCGTTAGCGAACGTAACCCCGTTCCGTCTCCTTGTGACAGACAACATTCACCTGACCGGATTTCTCCTCAGGAGCTTCCTTTTCATGCCAAGGTCAGGTCGCCTCCTGGGTGGCCGCCTTCTCCTAAAGTACTTGGATATACACTTGAACAACTTGGCTTTATTCGACTTATTCCACGCACAAATCAGAACCTACGATTAGAATTTCGAAGATACGTTTTTCCTGCTGGTAAACGAATTAGGTTGCGAGAAGGAATGAGCTATATTCCCGTGGAAAACCAAGAACATATTGTAGTATCAGCGTCCAATGGTGATATTTTTGCAATATTAACGTATAGCGGGATTCTTCGTGGTATATTTACGACTCAAAGAGCTCATCCCAGAATCAAAATAAATATGATGAGCGGCGCAGTTCTTAATTTGACCCCAGATGAATTGCGAGATTGTCCAGTGGGCAAAAATTACCCAATATTCCCCCAAAGTTTTATTAAAACTTCATCAAATTGCGATTCACTACAGTCCGAATGCATTCTCAAAGGCGAACGTAATCCTGGTTCATCTTCTTATGCCAGACAACATTCACCTTCCCGGATTTCTCCACAGTAGCCTATTCATCATACCAGGTCCAAGTCTTCTTCAGGCAGGCCTTATTCTCATGAAGTACTAGGATTTGCACTTGGGCAACTTGGATATATTCGACCAAGAATATATTGTGTTATCAACATCCAGTTGTGACGTTTTTGCAATACTGGAGTGTCCTGGGATTCTTCGTGGAACATAATTATGAGACAGATAGAAGTCAAATTGCGATTCACTGCAGACTGTGTATTATTAATTCAATGAGAAAATTGTAGAATTATGATCCAGGGTAATCCAGTTAAGTCGAAGTAGTTCAGATAATATGAATAATTAGCATGTAATCAAGAGTAATACAAATAATTAGGAGTAATTAACATTGTTAACCCAAATAGTTTACAAATATATAGTTCAGAATGTTTTCTTGTTTAAGATTAATTTTTCAACTGGAAAATCTAAGTATTTCATTTTTAGTCAAAAATTTGTCTTTTTTGACTGAAAATCAATGCATTTTGTTGAATTTTCTCTGTAGTAGAAACAATGCATCTTTTTTATTTCAAAATTCAACTAGTTCGACGAACATTCCTATATTTTATTTCACGTATCCAGAGTCATCCTACGTAATCCAAAGTGATCTGAGGTAATTTTAGTCCATCACAAATTAATTGTCAAAGCCTTATTTCTTGACTGTTACGTGATTTTTCCATGTCTAGATGTTTACCTATCCTCAATTCTCAGTCCAAATTCATGCAATCTATTAAGTAACAAGAGGAAAAATGAAGTTCGCCAGCTACATTCTAATTCTAACATTTTCGGTTTATCTGGATTTTGCTGGTTAGTTTAATTAGGCTGACCGTACTAATAATTTTTATATTTATATTCACTTTCTGAGGCTAATGAGTTTCGTCCTACGATGTCTATAACCTTTTGCAAGATGTATAAAATGAATTTTTTTAGGTGTAAGTATTTTGTGGAACTTTTCCATTCAACTATGATAAAAAAAATTTCAAAAATCATTAAAAAGTACATGCAGAACAAATAAAAGTATTTCAAAATATGAGAGACGTGACTATTTTCACGAATAATTTGAATTAGTCATCATCGCTTCAAAGCATCCTCTCATTTTCTAGTATGAAAAATTAACCAGGAGTAGATTATGTACCAAGGGGAGAAGAACAGCGATTGAAAATTCGAAATTTTTGTTCAAATTTCATGAACATTTATGTGACGGGTTTTCAAAATTTCTGATTATTATTCGAAACACAAAATCACAAAATTCAATATTGCTGATCCAATATGGCGATTGATATATCATGCTTAGATTTCAATTTCAATAATTATTATTTGGAAGCTATCAAGTTTCTACCTGAAAAGTAATTATTTATTTTATAATTCATTATTTAAACTAAAGAAAATATTTTCCTTTTTGAGCAGTTCAAAAGCTGCGGAAGCAAACTCGAAGAGAAGAAATTTAAAATTAGAATGCTAAATCTCATTTTATTTTACACGCACAATTTTGAAAGGCTTTTATAATATGTTCATTCATTTTAATTATTTAAAAATATATGTTTCTTCAAAAACTTCAAATATTGTCATTTTTAATTTAGAAACAATGAAAAACATTTCAAAGATAATTAGTAATGTATAGGTATACTACATTAAAATTTTCTATTAAAAATATTATAAATATTATTTTTTTTTTATTATTATACCATTAAGCCGTTTTCCTTTCGGGGTAGGCGAGACTCGCTCGGTTGAAAAATAGTAGTGTTTGGAAGAAGCTATAGATTTTTTAGATAGATGTAGAATTTTCGTGTTATTTATTCAAGTAACACGTTCATTCCGCAACACTGCTCCGACCTAGGTTGCTGCTCAATCTCTCTGGCGGTCACCTTAAGTGAAGAGCTTCACAAGGTTGTTATGTGGGGTTCCTCACTCGAGCCCATTATTATCCAAGGTCTTTTGTTTCGAACGTCATTCACTCTACTCACATTCCTTTTATAAACTAGTTGTCGCCACACTTTTCTGGCCTGGCATACTTCTCTAGTTTCCTCCACGTCCATGCATTTTTTCATGCAAGCTCTCCTGTTTCTATAGCTTATTATGTTTTTTCGGATTAAGGTCTCATTTACACATTCTAACCATTCTTTCCGCGGTCTCACTCTGGGCATACTGCCATTCACTTCACTTTCATCCACTTGTTTCGTTAGACATTCATCTTTCATTCTTTCAACATGTTCGAATCATCTTTACTGATTTCTTTCCCATGTGACAAGTATTGTCTCTTTGGCACCACATTCTTGGAGCATTATTTTGTTTCTCACTTTGTCCATCAGTGTTTTCCCCCAAATTGTGTGCAGAGGTTCCATGCCAACTGCGTTAATTTTACTTTATCCTTTTCTTGACAGGTCCATGTCTCGCTACCGTATAGCACAGTCGGTACAAATATAGAATTATGTATTGCCATTTTAGCATTTTTTGATATATTTTTACCTCTAAAAATAGACCCTGCTCTACCGATAACCTTCTGACCCTCGTTTATACGCCTATCTAACTCCCCATATACCTTCCCGTCAATAGTGAATAGGCTATCTAGATATATGAACTTATCAACTTGTTCGAATCTCTCATCATTTAGGGCAATGTTGCACATTGTTTTCTCACCTTTTCCTTCAAACACTATGATTTTTGTTTTATTTACTTTAAGTTTGAAGCTCACGTTCTTCATGCTTGCATTCAGTTTGCTCAACATTCTTTGCAAGTCTTCGATTGATTCTGCTATAACAACCTTGTCATCTGCGAAAGCTAAACAGCGTACCTTCACTGTTTAGAAATCTACACCTTCTTCGTCGAAGTGGGCCATTCTTAGACACTTGTCCATAAATATGATAAATAGCCATGAGGACATAACGCATCCTGGTTCAAGGCCCTGCATAATATCGAACCAGTCACTTAGTTTCCCATTAACCCTTGTGCTCGCTTTGTTACCTGCATATATTGTTTTTATTGCTTGTAGGAGCAATCCATTGACTCCGTACTCTTCGAGGACTTCCCAAAGTTTACTTCTATCCATCTTGTCAAATGCTTTTTCTGGTTCAACAAACGCACAAAAGATTTTCTTTCCTACGTTCAATCTTCTTTCTGTGATCTGTCTCAAGCTGAATTTTTGATCCGTTCATGACCTTCCTGGCATAAATCCACTTTGAACTTCCCATATCTTTTCCTCTGTTCTTTTCATTACCGTACGTCCTGTCCTTTTGTATATTGGTACGATAATCGCTTTTCTCCACTCGTCTGGGACTTGCTCCATCTCGATACATGAATTTATCAATTCGCACAGCCTGTGAGGTATGTACTCGCCACCGTATTCAAACATTTCAGCGCTAATACTGCTGACAAATTCTGTATTTTCACTTCCCTCCATCTTTTTAAATATTAGTTTCTTGCTTCTTCGAAAGTCGTTCTGTATTTTCTTCTCTTCTTCTGTTCTGATTTTATCTCTGCTCTCCTTGACTAGTCGTTTAACTTTCCTATTTCTGTGTCTGTAATCATTTTTGAGCCTATTTCTCTCCTCATCGCCAAGACCCGTGATGTTCAACGTTCTCTTGTGCGCTTCTTTTTTTCCTCGTCGGGCTGCCTAAAACTGGATTGAGCTGTTTTTTTACATTTTTTCGTATAGCAAGCTGTTGCTCTAGTGTATTAGAATTGAAACGAATGGAAAGAACCATGGAACTGTTTTGCCGGTGGAGAGGTGGGTGAGGGTCCATGCTCGGGAGCCATTAGCTCTGCATCCACTCTAGGTTTTCTCTTTGCGCCTAATGCGTGGTCCTGTTTGGTCGTGATCCTAGTTACTTCCAGTGGGACAAGTGAGCGAGCTACGAATATGATTGGAGGAAATATTTTGTGAACGCTACTATCACTGTAGGATTTATATTCAAATGCAATGTTTTAATACTCGCCTTCAACAGTTTAAGCAATTACTGATATATAGAGGTTATAGATGTTAGGTTGGCGGCAGTGGAAGATAGCGGAAGATAGCACAACTATTTGCATCCTGCCTTCGCTCATCTTGAAGTAATGGTCAATGTTAAATGTCCTAATGTTCTCAAATTCTCGATGTCCCTTGTTGTTCATCGATGATGTTGATTCCGAGGAGACAGTACATATAATAAAAATGAAGATTAAAACAACTCAGCTCAAATAATGTTACAAAAATATTGACGAATTGAACCAGGGGCCGTGCAATCCCTAAAATGCCAGAGATCCATTTATTTTATTTTCACGATTGACTTTTGTTCATTGCAAAATCTGCAACGTCACAAGACATAGGCTTGCATGAATGAAACTGCAAATTCTGTAGCAAGTAATTCTCAGTTTTCGTATTTATAATTGAAAATTCATCCATTTCCATTTGTTCTTGCAGAATTGAGTTCGCAGGGCGACACACCTCTTACACTCCCTCCTAAGAAAAGGTTGCAATATTCTTCAGGCCAATCTTCTTCGAGCCACCAGAACCAACAAGTTGTGTGGGGTGAGTAACTTTTTTTTCGAAGTAAATCGTTACAGATACGTTACACGGCAACAATATCAACTCGTTGCAGTTTCTTTACTTAGAGAAGTAATTTTAATTTGTCTAAAATTTACTATAAATGTTGTACCCCAATCACTTACAATTGTCTCCACTTTAGATCTTTAAGCATTAACTATAATAATCTCGGAGTAATTTTAATTATGTCAATGCTACCCTTTATTAGTATATACACCACAATATCAGGTAGAATTTTAGAAAATTTTCAAGCCAATAAAATGCGTTTTCAAAAAAACTGCACTTACGTGGTTATCGCATGTGGTTATTTGCATATTTATTTCTGTTTTTGCATCTGCTACAGGCAAAATACGTAATTTTCATTCTATTTTAATTTACAAAAGCTCACTCCATTCCTTCACAGTTTCTTCACAATTATATTCGTCACGTTTTCATGGACATTATTTTATTTGAAAATAATACGTATAATTATTTTTATTCAGTCATATTTCAAATAAAACAATTTACTAGATAAGAATTAATAAAAACGTGATAAATAAAATTGTAAAGGACCTTTCAAGTAAAAAAATAAGCTTTTGTAAATTTTAATTTAAATTTAAATTAAATGAAGATTTACAATTCTTCCTAATTTTCTGTTATGTTATTTTTGTGTTTTTCGCCAGGAATTATTGGTATTTTTAATTAAAAATTATTAGATTTCAAAGAATATGTACCATTTTTCAACATTTATAGGTTATGTGACGTGTTGCATCTGAAATTGGTGTTTTTCAATAAAATCATTCAATTTAAATCCAATGACTTTGTTTGGAATAAATTATATTCCAAACATTTCCAAGAAGATTCAGAACTTTTCAACCAGTTCAGGTTATGTTGGTGTTTTACACTAAAAGTGGGTATTTTTAGTAAAATATCATTAGATCTAAAAGAAGATTAAAACTTTTGTCAAATTGTAGGTTTCAAGCCAGTGATTTTCACCGGAAATGTCGATGTAGGTTTAAAGCAGATTTACAATTTTCAAACAATTTAACGTCAGGGTAACGTTTTTCACCGGAAATCGGTTATTTTAAACAAAAAAATAATAAAATTTTAAGGAAGATTTACTTTTTTGGAACAATTTAAGTTCATGCTAGCCCTTTTTACCGGAAATCGGTTATTTTAAACAAAATTCAGTTAATTTCAAAGAATATGACTTACAATTTGGCACAATTTTTCGTAAAAAATTGGTATTTTTCATAAATAAAATCATAACATTTTTCAGATTTCTGTTAATCTTCAGATTCATACCAGATATCGGTTATTTCAAATAAAAATCATTTGACTTAGAAATTAAACTTAGAATTTTGGACAGGTTTAGGTTATATTAGTGTTTTTCGTCGGACATTCAGCATATATTGTATAAAAATATTCTATATCAATTGTGACTTTCTTTGAGAATTTTGATGTTCACTTTTGACTTCAGGGTTTAATGAATTGAAAATAATTGAATTGCTGCAAACGTTTCAAGGTAAAGACCGGTGGTTCTTATCAGCTAATTTGATTAAATCTGTAAAAATTACATCATTTCTATTAGGTTCGCAATGCACAGTTGAAAAAGTTACATTTTGGTTGATACTGCAGTGGAAAAATTATATAAAATGTTATTATAATTAATAAAATTACATACAAATTTATGTAAAAGTAACATTTTTTTCAATTACACTGACATGCGTAAAACTACAAAACTATTTAAAATATTGTTGGTAAATAATTATTCATACATTCTTGAAAGATTCTTAGGATGTAGATTTGATAAAAGCCTTTATTACACTGTAAGGTAGAAGAAATATTTTAAAGAATTCAAACAAGATTTTAGCTGAAGAATTTTTAAAATAAAATTATATAGCGACGTACATTTGATGAAAAATTTGTATCGATTTTCTGGTCCCTAAGAAATTGTCTATGACAGCTTCCACTGACAACCATGTACGTCTCTCAAGTTCACTCATGCTCTTTTCGAAATCACAGTCCAGCATCAGTTGTCGGATTTGTGGTCCATCAAAAACTACCTCCCTAATTTTAGCTTCACTAAGCTCAGGGAATTTCCTTTTCAAAAAAAGAAAATCTGCTTCTCCGTTTTCATGCATCGCTTTGATGTGATTTTTCACGATCCCGAGCTTTATATGTAATCCTGGCAGAAAGATCTTATGGGTGTCAACCAGCAATCCGAGGAGGATTCCTATTCTTTTCAAATCACCACAGATAAACCATCCATGTAGCTCGTAATCTATTTTGCCAAGTAAAAGTTTCATGACATCATAGCACTCTGACATATTGGGGGCATGAGCAACGGGTATTGATGGATATTCGTTTCTGTTGTGCAAGAGAACAGCTTCCAAACTGTATTTGTTCAAATCAATGAATAAACGCCAATTCTGTGGTTGGTGTTCATGACCAATGGTCCTCATTATTCCATCTACATCTTTACAATAAATAAGACTATCTTGTCTTAAAAAAAAAAATTTGATTCGAAGAATCTCGAAAACCTGACGTGCTGAAGAGAAACGGAGGCCAGATTCAGATTCAGCACAAAAAATACTCAGAAAAAGACATATCTCATTCCAAGAGCACGTAGGTCACATTTTGTTGATCAGTGTAGTAGTACATGAAGAAATTGATTTCTTTATTTTTCATCAAGCAGTTGGTCTTACGAACAAAGAGTTGAATTTTCAATGAAGGGAGAGGAATTTTGAATAAAATAGTTCATTTTTTTCACGAAATGTTTGCATCTTTAAGAAAAGAAAAAGTTATTTGCAAATGAGACTTTGTTTTTAAATACAGTTCTTTGACATCATAATAATTTCTAAGCCATAATGGTACTGAAATTATCTAGAAGTGACTAGCATGTATTAATAATAAGAATTATGTTGTTTTGAACTTAAAAGTATTTAAATAGTTATTTATGATACAAGTGCACAAAATAGGTGATTGTGTGTGAGTGTGAATTTTGCAGCATGAATGATGCAATCACACAAGTTACCAATCACCTATGCGCACGTGTATCACACGCTATTTCTTGCAACGCCCGTCCGAAAAAGTTGTTAGGTGTAGGTAACGAAAAATACTAATTTTATATTGCATAGAGTGAAGTAAAAAAATTTTGTTGAACAAAAATGGAAAAAAAAGAATTTAAAAAAGTTTTAAAAAAAAAGTTTGGAAAAAAAATTTTGTGCAACAAAATTTTTAAGAAAAAAAATGTTGTGAAAAAAAATTTTTAAGAAAAAAATGTTGTGAAAAAAAATGTTGTGAAAAAAAATGTTGTGAAAAAAATGTTGGAAAAAATTGGTTGAAACAAACATTTTGGAGGAAAAAAATTTGTTGGAAAAAAAATTATTTGAAAAAAATGTTGGCGCTTATGCTCTTCTGTCTGGGGGGGGGCTACTAAACCCTAAAAACAAAACTTCAATGATTAAAAGATTTGTTCAAGTTAAATCTAAAGTTATTTCAAGAAGATACCAACACCAGTGTTTAAAGTTACCTATGCCAGTGTCTAAAGTACCTCATCTCGAAAGTGCGCATGCGCAGCTTTTTCACCAGTGCCTAAAGTAAACCATCTTCAAACTGCGCATGCGCGAGAATTGTTTCGCACACAGTCTGCTCAAATAAGGTCCTTTAGGCACCATTTAGAAGCATGAAAACGTCAACTTTTGAAGTGGGTGTTGATAAAAGAATTTCATGAAGTTTATATGAATTCCAGGTGATTTTCAATGAATTCAGAATATTATTACTTAATTTATTCAATAATTTGTCTTTCGACCTAAGATCGATACAAATACAAATGAGTAACAATATAAGATACAAATAGAAACAGAAAGTTATTATATGAAGCCAGTATAAACAGCAGAATAGAATAAAGTAGGTTATCAAAATTGTATGAGGGAGAAATTGCTTAAAAGTATCGAGACAATTTCTCAGAACGAATGCTATAATTTGTAGAATCCAAGGGACGTACAATGCAACTTCGCGCAGCTCTTGTGGAAAATTAGAGTTTAAAAGAGTCAGCCAATACTGACTTTTGACTGTCGTGGATGCTGGCTGACCCGTAATTGATATTCTTGAGTCTAGCAGGATCATTAGCAAATTTATATTCTCCAAAAAGGTTACAACACCTGATAGAGCCTAGAAGTATAAGTTGAGCCATAATAGAAGTTATATAAACAGGTTATTTAAGATGCAGATATGATTGAGAGTCCGGATAGAGTTTAAGTTGTGATAAGATTTAGGGACTACTTGAATGGAGGGATCTTTCATAGCCAGAACGCCAGAGATAGTCAGAAAAGTTATTTAGAAAAATATTAATATTTTCATCGAGTGACACAGAATCCAAGTCAAGCCACATTTGCTCCGAATTACTTCGGGTGAACATATTTTTGAGCTGGAAAACCCAATTATACTTCTGAGTGCCATCAGGCTTTAACGACTTTGCCTGCAATTTCAGGAAACATCTTTTAGGATATCTATTATCAGGCATACCTAGAAATCTCTACAACTATCTTAGCGCTGACTCAAAGATATCGTAAGCTAACCGTAGTCTAGCTGTCTCTAAACGGAGGGCGAAATTGGGTGTGTATAATAGTATGTAAGCCTAGTATTTTCTTTAAAAAAATGGATTGTAATCTCTCGACTAAATCAAAGTACCTTAATTCCCAGACTTTTATGGCGTTAAAGAGAACACTAAGCGTTAGGCTACGAAAGAGGGTAGTATCAGTTTACCAGGCATTAGATTCAGATGTAAATGAAATTCTTAACACAGCACCCTAGCAATATTCGCAGCATATATTCTCTTTATAAACTCTTCATAAGCCTTTTTGAAATCTATATAAAAAGCAAAAATTCATCGGTTTGGGATAGACAAATGAATCAGAATTCCAGAATTGAGGTTCAAAATATGGTCTTTACAACTTCTTCCAGGCCTGATACCAGTCTAATTTTCTGGAAGAATGTTTACCTCTTTAAACCACGCAGTCAAACTTGTCAACAGAGTCTGAAAGAAGGTCTTAGCAATACTTTTTACAAGGGCAATTCTCCGGTAATTATGAGGATCAGATTTATCGTTCTTTTTATGCAGTATAAATACATGAATCTTAGCCCAGCTAGATGAGACTCTTTCCTCAATTAAGATCACGTCGAAGAGGCGACCTAAGTACTGTACCCAAGTTTTTGAAAGGTTTTTGGAAAATTCATTGGGAACCATATTGTTAGTCAAAGAAGCCCGAAACCTTAATCTATTGACCGCTGTCAAAAAATAGCTAGGATTATTACAAGTCGCTAGTAAATTCAACAGTAAAGATTCGCATTGCCCATTCTTGGACTCACGTTACTCCAGAAAATATCTTCTTATTTCCAGACATTTTGCCACCTCCGAATTAGTAAAGCCCAACCTTTTAAAGACATTCAATGAATGTTCAAGCTTAGGTTGCATGAATCTACATTCTTTATTATCACAAGGCTTATTCCCTGGAGTACGCCAGTTTGGCTTTACAAGTGAATCTATCTCATCAGCAGCAGTTGAAGTACGCAGAGTTCGCAGAAATAGAAATTTCGTGTATAGTCAAATTTACGGTTAGCATTACAAATTATTTTATCATATATAAATAAGTCTCTATTTACACTTGCCTCCATCTGCATGGAATACAAAATATCAACCCGAATTGAATTCAGAATAAATTCCAAAAAGAAGAAGAAAACAATGTGTTGTGTTAAATTCAAGCACAGTGAGCCTCACTCATCTTAAACCTGACAGTTCTGTAGCACGACTTTTCTTCTTAGAATACATTTCTCATGATTTTAAAGTATTTTATACCAAATAGGAAAATAAAGTTTCAAGTCTTTTTTTTAAATTCATTCAACAAGAAACATGATTCCTCTATTTCTTTTCGCAGAATTGAGTTCGCAGTCAAGCAGAGTATGCCCTGATACTCCCCGCCCATTTCACTGTCGCTCTTCTCCTTCTCATCGTATACCTCAGGCTCCTGAGGAGCATCCTCTTCGCACCAGGAATAGGTCACCTCCTGGTCGGCCTCCTTCTCTTCAAATACTTGGATACGCACTTGGACAACTTGGATATATTCGGCTTTTTCCCCGCAGAAATAAGAATATACGATTCGAATTTCGAAGATACGTTTTTAATGCCGGTTATGCAATTAGATTGCTAATAAAAGGAAAGAGATATATTCCCTTGCCAGCCCAAGAACACATTGTTTTATCAGTATCCAGTGGTGAAATTTTTGCAATATTAGAGCACAGCGGGTTGCTTCGTGGAATATATTTAGCAACTAGAGTGCGTTAGAGAATTAAAATAAATATGATAAGCGGCGAAATTAATAATTTGACCTCAGGTGAAATGTGATATTGTCAAGTAGGCATACTTCACCCAATCTTCCCCTGCACTTTTATTGAAGCTTTTGCAAATGACGATTCACTACAGTCGGAATGGTCTCCTGATAGCGAACGCAATCCTGGTTCTTCTCCTTCTGACACACAAGATTCACTTGACCAAACTTCTCTTAAGGAGCTTTCTCTTTATACCGAAGGCAGGTGTCCTCCTGGGTGGCCGTCTTCTCCTATTGTACTTGGATATACACTTGGATAACTTGGATACATTCGGCTTATTCCTCGCACAAATCAGAACCTACGATTCGAATTTCGAAGATACGTTTTTCCTGTCGGTTATGCAATTAGATGGCTAACAGAAGAAAGGAGATATAGTCCCCTGTCAGCCCAAGAAAATATTGTTTTATCAGCATCCAATGGTGACAATTTTGCAATATTAACGTATAGCGGGATTCTTGATAATTTGACCCCAGATGAATTGCGAGATTGTCCAGTAGGCAAAAATCATACAATCTTCCCCCAAAGTTTTATTAAAACTTCAGCAAAACGCGATTCACTACAGTTCGATGGGAATCCTAAGATCGAATGTAACCCTGGTTCTTCTTCCCCTGATAGACAAAATTTACCTGACCAAATTCTTATCAAATCAGAACCAACGACTTGAATTTCGGAAATACGTTTTTCCTGCCTATAAACCAATTCAAATGCAAAAAGATCATACAAACCATGTGCTTGGACCAAACCAAGAATATATTGACAGGCCTTCTTCTCATGAGGCATCAATATTTGCACTTGGGCAACCTGAATATATTCGGCTTATTCCTGAGACAAAACAAAACCGGCCATTCCAGTTACGAAGATACTTTTTCCCCGCCGATGAAGAAATTCGATTGCTTGTAGGAAATGCTGAATTTGTACTCACGCCAAACCAAGATTATATTGTGTTAGAAAAATCGAATTGTGACGTTTTTGCAATACTGGAGTATACTGGGAAAGTCATGTAGGCAGATATTACCCAATCTTCCCACACATATTTATGAAATTTGTTACGAATTGCGATTCACTGCAGACTGTGTGTTATCAATTCAATAAGAAAATTGTAACATAAATTACAATAATCCTTGTAACCTGAAGTTGGATGAAAATTAAATTAAAACATTGAAACATCATTGTATTTTTTTCTTTGAGTTTTCATTTGAATTGTTGTTTTTGAAAATTGTATGTCAATGCAAATAACAAACTTTTACGTACCAGATTATAATTTTTGATCATAAAAACCTGTGAAAGAGCTCTAATTAATTTTAATAATTTGTTCAATTTTGTGACATCGTGATTACCATCCTATTAATCCAAGATGTTTCTTTTTTCGTCTGCCCTATAACCATTAAGTATTAATGATGAAAAGGGGTTTCTTTTCAATAACTGATGCACTGGCTCTAGTTTTGATTCCAATGCATTCTAAGTAAAAGGGAATGAAATAAAAAAAGATAGAAAATTTCAAGGCATTCAAGAAAACAAAAGCGATTTCATATTTGGCTTACCCCAACTTATAGCTACCACCACACTTCATTCACCCAGAGTGGGCAAGGATTAGATTTCTCGTTTCTTGGATAGGAAGTAACTTGACAGGTTCACACCTTTCCCTGGACCGTCGCACTTTATCAAGAACTGTACTGGGACCTATTCGCCATTTCTAATCTGGGTGCAGGAAGCTGATTCGGAAAATCGACACATCCTTAACGGTAGGAACCGATCTCTGAGAGTTTTGAATTTTAATGGCTACACGTCTGTACGCCGTTATGTCACTTGAATTTGCGCTCTGTCCTTCGTCGACTGAAGATTCAAAATTGTCTTAGGTCCTTTCATAGATCTGGCTGTGTGAGTCAATTTTGTCAAATTATGTCCGATGATGTCATTTGATGCCGTCCCGGTTCGCCTGAATGTGGCAGAAACGCATTTCTGTTGGTGCAGCTTGAAGGACGAAGTCCATTTATATTAATTCAAAAATGAGAAGTCGGGCTGGACTATTGTTTGGAAACGTCGTCTCTGGCCAATGTCTGACTTTGATTATTAAGGAAGTCGCGACCCACCTCAGTTACGCGCCGAGTGCAGACGGGCATCAGGAACCGTGTTTTTTCGGATTTCGTGGTACTCCTTGTCAGTGCAAGAAGTAGTAAAGACATACGATGAGACTTCGTTGTCAAGCTACAATTTGGAAAGGAACCGAATAGGGAAGCTATATTAGGAATCGCTGACTTCTAAAAAATGCTGACTATCATAACGTGACTCAGAGACACCTATGATACCTTCAATTTGATATTTTTAAATTATAATTTGAATTTGATTGACTAGCTATTAATAATTGTTTCCAGTTCAGTTTATCTATTTCAGTAGTTTATAACTGTCCATTGTCATCAGTTAATAATTGTGAAAATAATGATTAAGGGTTAATTAATATAGATCAGATCAGCTTTTCAAATAAATCGTTTGTTCACATAGGAAGGACGCTGGGAGATAATGAAATGCACATACTAGGACGGTACGTAACAGACCAACCCTGGATATTTTGCTTATTTTAACCGAAAACTGGGTCAAAATGAACAGTCCTTTCCCATGCTAGTTGGATTAATTATTTCCCCAGAGTAAAATTTCTGAGCTACGTAAAAAGGTAATAAACTTACAAGATAACGTCTCGGAACGTGTCACAACTTAATTTATCGTTGGCTTAGATACTTTTTGTATAGACATATACGGGATTGGTAGTGATTTCTAAATTCTTCATTCACACGTTCGTGAGAATATCCTACATTTGTGTAACATTTTTTTTAATATTACACTTCCATTTCTGAAATTTTGGACTTTTTGCATTTTAACACTGAGGGGCATCTCTGATACTGTTGATGTGTTGGCAGCTTTTCCGGTAGCACGCTGTATGATTGCCTTGGAAAGGATCTAACTTGAATTCGTGTCAGTGGCTCTTGGAGATATTTTTGTATTCTAACTTATCTCCATGGAATTGTCCGAGGTCAGCTTCTTCGATATTTTGAGTAATTCGTTTGCCGTCACTAATACTGCACCTTCTGGATCGCTTCTTCCTAATACAAGCGACACAGGCTAATATTACTATTGAGATTTGAGAGAGAAAAAAAAGGTAATTAATCTAAGGATTGCAAATGAACTTAATTCAATATAAGACTCACAAGTAAGTTTTCAATGATTTTTGCGGAATGCCTTGTGATAACTGAAGCCTCTAATTTCTTCTCGATCTCCCATAAAAAGTCTACATTTTATTGCCGGTAGGTAACTTCTTCTTTTGATGATCTCATAAGCATTAATTCCGTGATGTTAATTTTCTTGTTATTGTGTCCAAATACAGGTGTCCAAATACAGGTGACTAGATCTACGGCGATAGATCTAGAAGTAAAATTTATAGACGCCCGGTCAGAGTTGGTTATACATATTTCTTGAGGTACGGATATTGAATGAATATGGTAGAGTTGATAATCTGATTTGTCGAGAAGTGGTATATCCAGTACAATCCTTGAAGAGCCATTCCTCACCATGATCGTTGATGTTCATGATTGTGACAATTTCTTGATACTGACTCTTGGTACTCGAGTAGGAAACATGAGTTTGGAAGCATGAATTTGTGCATGTCGATGTGCAACCCCTAGTTGGTTGGTGGTTAAGAAAGAGGGATGTAGATCTTCTCTTGTAGCGTCGTATATGGCATCTAGGAATTGATCGGCTGATCTTGTGTAGCTGTCCAATCCGGCTCCTATTATTCTTAGCATTTTATTCAAAGTGTTTGTGTAGTTTATTTATGGTATATATTCTCTAATTCGAATGAATTAGAGTCTAGTTGAATTGCGTCTTGTTGCTAATCGTCATATGTGACAAGTCCTAGGTTTTGTGGATAAAGGGTTTTGGTCGTACGTTTCAGTTTTTCGATTTTGAGTCAAACGTCCTTTAAATGATTTTCAGCAACATCATGTTTCCTAGTCCATTGGTAAGATTCGAAGATGTTCATACAGCCTTCGCCGAATGTCGCTTTGCAATTCTCCAGCAGAGATTTCGTTCTGTGTCCATATGGCTCAAGGAAATTCTGATCTTTTTTCACGTCCATGAAAATAGTGGTTACGGAGGCCAATATATTAATCCTCACCATAGAATCATTTCAGAATGAATGATTCTGTCCCTCTTTAGTAGAGAATTTTCGAGAATAACTGTAAAAGTTATTTTGTAGTGAACTTTACTACCCCCTGAATGAATTAGGAAAAATTGTGGAGAGAAGAAGAAACATTCAATCAGTGCACCAACCCGGAATTATTTTTGGGCAAGATAATTCTTGTGTAATCATGGACTTCATTAAATGTATTCGAATGGATTACATTTTCAATTTTTCGTTTCTGCTCTAGCTTTAGTTTTAATTCCTGCGTTTACCGTGTTCCACAAAATACTCATGCCTAATCATAATTACACAGTTTCTTTATATCGATGAAGAAAATAATACATTGTTTTCATTATTTTAACCGGCTTACATGTTGAATACCTCACGCTTGTCGGCTTGTTTCATAAATTGCCAGATGTATTCACTATCCAGAATTACATTATGATCATCGGTTACTCCTTCGACCTTGTATGGACCATGACATCGGGAATCGAATTTTTCATCGCGTACATTCTGCACCACGTATACAAGATCATTCACTTTCGCGTTTGGCGGTCAAGCCTTTTGATCATAGTATTTCTTTGATCTTTCCTTAGCATGAATTAGATTCTTTGCGGCGATTTTTTGCACCTCGTTTAATCGGACAATTATGTCATGCGAGTAGGTGCAATAGGTTCGGAGGTGGTATTCAGATGAAAAAGAGGTGAGTACCCGTGCGGTTTTTCCGAAAACTTAATTCGAAGGGAGTAAACTGCGTCACTTCATGAACCGACCTGTTGTACGCAAACATGGCGAATGGGAGCGGTCCGTCTCAGTCGTCATAATCGCTCGTATAATGTTTGATGTAATCTGTTAAAACTCTATAGCTTCTCTCCAGGGATCCAATCGTTTGACGAAAATACCTGAAAGTCGTCCATTGTTATACGTTCAAAAGTTTTTCCATTTTCCTTATGAATTCACTCACGAAGGCTTTTTCTGGATCACGCAGAATGCACTTCGGGGCACCATGGTGAGAGGAGAGGTGAGTAGCAACGGAATTGGTACCACTATGCAATAATTGCTAAAGTTGTCCTGCACAGTTAGTATATGCCGGTTCCAGTTTGAGGTTGTGGGGAGCTTTCCTACAGTGTCAAGTGACACTTTGTCAACTACGCCAAATGGTGTATCGGTAATCACCATTGAAACGTACGTAAGGGCTCTCATTAGTTTATTCTTCAGAGAACTACGAAACTTTCGTATATAGTTGTTTATTTGGCCCCACAGGCCGAGCCATGTGAATCGTTCTCGGACGCACCTATACGTTTTTGGCATGCATTTGTGTCCTCCTACTAGAATTCGTAACATTTTATTTTTATTTATGTTCTTAAGTCCTCCGGGGGAACTTAAATTCTACCATGACAAAGAGTGACCTGAATATTACCACGCGAGAGAATAGAGGTGAAGGTGTCGCGCATTTTATCTTGGAGCAGCGAACCAAGAGAGTCCCCTGTGTTTGCTATACCTAATTTTTTCTGTTCATCTTTTTCTAGAGCGAGGCGAAGGTTCCCTAGACCGGAAATCACGTCTCTCCAGTCAAGTTCATCGAAATTTTTCGTTTCTGCAACGATATAATTCGTCTTGTATTGACCGTTATGAGTGACCAGGACTTATCCCTTCTGAGGTCGGCTTTCCCAGAGGTTTTATAGATCAAGACGCTCGAAGGCCACCAGGAGCTTGGCGATCGGATTAGCAGGTTTGCAGTCTGCTTAAGTATAATGGACGTAATTATCGCGGCGATATGCCAATGGATCTTCCCACTGATGGTTTACGTTAGAACCTTCAGCTTGATATAAGCAGATTCCGGAGGATACTTTTTTTTTTGTTCCGTGATGTAGGTGGGTCTATATAGGGTACCTCCAGGTTCAGTTTCGTAACCGGTGAGAGCAATTTTGATACAGGGTCCTTTATCTGATAAGAATTATTTTCTTCGGAAACGCCCGTAAAACGCACGCTATTTTCTCGCTGAATTGCTATGACCTTGATCCAGCCTTAGTTTGTATGGCTTTTAACTTTGAGCGTGACTTCGTCATCAGAAGATTCTCCGCAGGGATCTTGCTTTTTCAATTCTCCGAAAATACTTCATTATTTATATATTATTTATATTTATATTGATGTTCCCAAATCCTCCAGATTAAATCCGTGAATCTCCTCATCATCGCTGTCTTCGCTGTCCATCTGAGGTGGGCTGGTATCTACTATGACTTGTTGCGGAGGTGTAGGGTCCTTGTGATGAAAAATTGAAGTGTCTGTCTAGGAGGTGCTGGTTCCTTATACGGAATCTTCTTCTGTTCCCTCTTCCTTCATTTCCTTCTATCCCTTGGTGGTCAGGAACATAATAGCATGTCAACTGTAAGGGTTCTGAAGCCGCTTTTAGTTCTAAGAATTCGTCTTTGTTGACAACGAGCATTCGTGTCCAGGTTCCTAGCCGTTCTCTTCCCGTTCAGACATTCAGACTTTTGTACTGTCGATGAGAAACTTGGAATCTGTATTAATTATGAGTTGTGGGATTCATGCGCCTGTGGCCCTCGTAGCGGCTACAATAGCCACTTTGATTTCTGCCGCGTTGATTTTTTGGCGTCCTGTAACTGCTATCGAGACGTTTAGGGGAAGGTTTTTGCTAAACCATACGTCAATTCCAGCTTGGGAGTTGCCTTTCGAATCAGAAACGTTTGTCCCGTCGATGTATATATCAACGTATGGATCGCATGAAGAAGGTATCCATGGAGCCTTTGGAGGTAAGGGGTCATGCATAAATTACGTAACGCAATATTCCGACAATTTTGACCCCCCCCCCCCCCCTATGTAACGCTTTTTCCGACTTTTCCCTGTAGTTTTTCACCATTATGTAACACTAAGCTAGACCCCCTTTCCCCCAAAAAGTGTTACGTAATTTATGCACGACACCTAAACGCGGGTGTGCGCTTCCAGGTGGGCCTTTGGAGGTCGATTGCGCAGGTCCTACGTCTGACAGAACGCTGTAACTCTTTCTAAGAACGGGGGCAACAGAATCTTCATTATGCGCTACTTCAGGCGATGATTCCGATAGAGAGGACTCTTCACTGGGGGAGGGCATTTTTTAGATTTTGAGTCTAGGGTTGCGATTTCGTAGCCTTGAAGTAATTGATCTTCTGCCCATGTCAGGTGCCTTAAAACCGCTTGTAGGTCGGAAACTATCCTCTAGGTTTAGAACTGGCCTTTCCTTCTTTCTTGGATTCAGCTGATGTCTTGCATGGAGTGTGGTACGTTTGTCCGGTTTCTTGACAGTTGTGTTCGCAGGTGGCTTGGGCAGATTAGTCGGGTTCATTTGACTAGGTTTGAGCTGGCTAGACCTCACGACGGATCACCGATGGCCTGCTTATCGAGCACTGGATTTCGAGACGGGGCCTCGACCCAGCGACTTAATTTGCCTATCTTGTATTCGAAAATAAAATCGTAGTTTTTCAATTTCATTCGCCACTTAAGAAGCCTCTACTCGGTGGGTTTCCTGTCACCACTACGTAGCGCGTCCTCAGGTTGCGGATAGAGGAACGGCCCGTAAGGCTGAAAAGCCCCTAAGGTGAACTGCAAATGCAAGAACAAGCAGTCGCGGACAGCCGATAGGAGCCAGTCGTGGGTGTGGTGAATCCAGCACTGGTAGAAAATAGGTACGCGACAACCATGGCTTGGGGGGACGCACCCATTCGCGTTCATGCGCAATGGGTGGGTTCTGGCAAGCCGAGGTCCAGCGTGTATCCACCTAGAAATACTACCCGAACCAAAACTAAAAATCTTGTAAGGAAAAAATATTGCGGCCCATTGGACACTGCAGCGATGACACTGCCCGCAACGGATGTGTGGAATGATTCGCCTGCATAGGGCCAAAGGGGTATTGATGCCAGTAGGCGCGCTGACTTGCAGGGGGATATTAGGATACGAAGATGAAACTGTAATGTGTTTGACAAGTTGACACGGTCCTTGTCAAAGTCAGAAAGCTCCCATACTTAGACCCAGAGAGGTGTGGGGGTTATCACTTCTGGGACAGTGGACTCACCTACGATCGGAATAGCATCCTAACGTGCGGATTTTCTTGAAATTATCATGGCTAACTGGCAACAACAAAACACTACAGTAAAATATCTAAGGGCGGGAACACTGAACGCGCGTAGTCTCAATACTGGCGGATTTAGCGAACTCATTGTGATAGCAAAAAGATACAAAACTGACTTAATAGCACTCCAAGAAACCTGCTGGCCGGGCGATAATGCGTCACTTTCTAAGGATAACTATACTTTTCACTGGGGGGGGGGGGGGAGCTAAGGGGTGTACACTGGGGACCGGTTTTCTTATTAATGAATGAATTTCGCAAGCGATTATCGACATGCAATTCATTAACGAACGGTTATCATACATTGTACTAAAGGGTAAATTCAGCAAACAGGTGTTTATCAACGTGCACTGACCCACCGAGGACACAGACGAAGACACTAAAGATCTTTTCTACGAAACAATTGAACAGGTTTTCGACAAGTTCTCAACGTTTGATGCAAAAATAGTATTGGGAGATTTCAACGTGAAAATTGGAAAAGAACCGATGTATAGGCCAACAATAGGATCAGAAAGTTTGCATGACGTCAGTAATGCTAATGAAACTAGAGTAATAAACTTTGCAGCTTCGAAGAACCTTGTTGTCAAAAGCACATATTTCAAGCATAGAAATATACATAAGGCCACCTGGACATCACCAGATGGTATCACTCACAATCAGATTGATCGCGTTCTAATTGACAGAAGACGTCATACAAAGATGCTCGATATAAGATCGTACAGGGGAGCGGATTTAAATTCAGACCTTTTTCTCGTGATAGCAAAACTAAGATCAAGTTGTCAAGATTATCAAGTTGAGATTTCTAATAGTTTTGACGCTCTCCAAGAACAGAGAGACGATAACGATTATTACGAGGAGGACCCGGAATTTTTATAAAGCAATATGAAAGAGGCGATAAAGACAGCCACGAAACTTACGATAGGTTTAAAGAAAGTAACCAAAAGCAAACCATGGTTTCACGAAGAGTGCAAACTTTGGTTTGAAAAACGTCGGAAGGCCAAACTAATTAGTTTACAAAATAAGTGCGATCAAACACATAAGAAGTATCTCGAGATTAGTAAAAGTACAAATAGGCTTCATAGATCCAAGAAAAGGGAGTGTGAAAAGATTAAAATACCAGCAATAGAAACGCATAATAAACAAAATAACCCGCGTAAGATGTACAGGGGAATACATTTTATGAGGAAAGGCTTTCAAAGTAGAACGGAAGTAATAAGGGACGAAAATGCTGATCTATTAATTGATGATCCTACTGATATAGAAATAAAAATGGCCATAAAGAAGTTGAAAAATAACAAAGCCGCGGGCATCGACGACCTACCGTCAGAACTGATAAAAATGGAGGCCCTTGCCTCACAAGGAAAATTTGTAAATTAATACGCGCAATTTGTAAAACAGAACGCATGCCGGAGGAACGGAATACCTCTATTATTATTCCTATCTTTAAAAAAGGCGATAAAACGAACTGTAACAATTATCTGGGAATTTCACTTGTGCCGTCGTGTTATAAGATCCTGTCCAATGTAATCTTGAGTAAACTAACTCCTCTTGCCGAAGAAATCATCGGGGATTACCAGTGTGGATTCCGCCGAAACCGATCTACAAGCGATCGAATGTTTACAATTAGACAACTGTTAGAAAAGAAATGGGAATTTAATGAAGTAGTGCATCAGCTATTTATCGATTTTAAAAAAGCTTACGACTCTATTGTACGCGCACGAATGTACTGGATCCTAGAGTTCTTGGGCGTACCGATAAAATTAGTTAGACTTATCGAAACTTGCTCAAGCGGCAGTAGCGGTAGAATACGTGCAAACGAAAGTTTATCTGAAGAATTTTCGATTCGCCATGGCCTGAAACAGGGCGATGCACTTTCGTGCTTCCTTTTCAACTTAGTTTTAGAATACGTGGTCAGACAAGTACAAGTGAATCCGACCGGTGCTACCCTTAATGGGATAATACAAATTCTTGGGTATGCGGATGATCTCGACTTACTAGGAGATGATAAAGAAACCGCAGCTAAAAATGCAGAAATCTTGATCATAAAAGCCAAAGATATTGGGTTGGAAGTTAGCGAATCGAAGACAAAATATATGACCGTCGTCAGATCTGAACAAAGTAATGTAGGCGCGTATCTAATGGCCGGAAATATGAAATTCGAAAGGGTTAACGAGTTTCAATACATCGCGTCTATGATAACTAGCAGAAATAATATTAAAACGGAAATCAACGCGCGGCTGCACGCTGGCAATGGGTGCTAGTATGCAGAAAACACACTACTAAAATCGCGATTGCTATCTAGAAACTTCAAAGTGAGAATTTACAAAACAATAATAATGCCGGTCGTTATGTACGGGTCTGAAACGTGGGCGCTGACGAAAGGAGAGGAGGATAGGTTTAGAGTTTTTGAAAATAAAATACTTAGGAAAATCTATGGTCCAAAGAGGGATGAAGAGACTGGTGAATGCAGAAAACTGCATAATGATGAGCTGCACGCTCTGTACGGATCAGCAAATAATAAAAGAGTAACGAAAGCGAGTAAATTAAGATGGGTGGGCGTGTAGCAAGAACGGGCAATAAAAGAACAGTGGCGCAAGTTTTAAGAGGGCAACCAATTGGTGAGAGACCTCTAGGCAGACCGAGAAACAGATGGGAGAATAATGTAAGGGATGATCGAAAAGAACTAGGACATGATTACTCAAACTGGATGGAGGATGCACAGGATAGAGATGCGTGGCGGTTTCGGGTACAGGAGGCGATGAACTTTCGAGTTCGAATCGCTTATTGATAATAATAATAATAATACTTAAGAAGTCTGGTTCCCGGGTCTTCAAAATCAAAAGGCTTTCTTCTTATCGTATGCAGCTTATTCCACACGCGGTCATTGCCTTTGTTTCATAGGGGATAGGCATGTCCATCCCGTCCTTTACTCGTGAGAGGATGGCTCCCACAGCATGCTCTGACAGACAGCTCCTACCTAACAGGGATTGTGGAAATTTTTTATCGCTGTTATTTTTGATGGGTTAGGTTTGACTCCATGCGGTCCAGTCATGTGACCTATACATGCCACTTCTTTTCGAAAGATTTCACATTTATGTAGCTGCAACTTCAGGTTTTCTTGCCATCAACGTATGAAAAGGCGTTTCGCCATCGTGTGGTGCTTCTCCAGAACCACACAATTCTATGTATTCCTTTTAATAATCGTCTTCATCCGATTCCGTTGGCGCGGAATTAAGAGATTCTTCCCCTTGAATATATGATGATGATGATTGAATGATGATGGGGATGATTTCGTGGTTAGCAATTGTGGTCCTTAATGAAACCACAAAGCTTCCACTATTTATTCATCATTTCGTTTTTTTGATTCATGTGCCTGTTCAGAAATAGTAATCAATTAGTTTTCACACCTTCCCATTTGTCACCCTGTAAAATAAGTTCTGAAATTAGGTTTTGTTTTGGAATACAGTTTCTTGACATTTTAATAATTTCTGACCCAAAATGTGACTGACATTAACCAATTCTCTTGCTAGTAGAACGCAATGCACATGTGTCTGTGCCAACCCGCGGACATATTGTATTCTCAGCATCCAATTGTGATGTTCAGGCAGGCCTCAATGAATGTTTAAAGAGTAATTTTCAACAAAGAACTTTAAATTTTGTGCGCGGAAAATGCCCCAAAATAGGAGAAATAGCAGTTTTGTGTAGAACTCATGCTAGAAACGTTTTTTTCTTCAGATGGAAACGAAGTGAGTACCCGTGCGGTTCTTCCAAAAACTAATTCTGAGGGAGTAAACTTCGTCACTTAATGAATCGACGTGTTGTACGCAAACATAGCGTAATATTTGATGTAATCTGTAAAAACTATATGGCTTCTCTCCAGGGATCTATTCGTTTAAGGACGTTACCCGGAAGTCGGCAATCTTTTAACGTTAAAAAGTTTTTCCATTTTCCTCGTAATTTCACTCACAAAGGCTTTTGGTCACTCAGGATGCACTTCGGGGCACCGCACCGTGGTGAGAGAAGAGGTGAGTAGCAACGGAATAGGTACCACTTTGCAATACTTGCTGAAGTGGTCCTGCGTAGTTAGTATATGCCGGTTCCAATTCGGGGTTGTATGGAGCTTTCCTACAGTGTTAAATGACACTTTGTCAAATACGCCGAATGGTGTATCGGCAATCACCATTGGTTCGTACGTACGGGCTCTCATGAGTTTATTCTTTAGACAACTACGAAAATTTCGTATGTAGTTGTTTATTTGGTCCAGCAGGCCCAGCCATGTGAATCGTTCCCGGACGCACCTACAGGTTTTTGGCATGCATTTGTGTCCTCCTACTAGACTTTCGCAACATTTCATTATTATTCCTTGCCTTAAGTCCTCCGGGGGCATTTCAATTCTACCATGACAAAGAGTGACCTGGATATTACCACGGCAGAGAATAAAGGTAAGGATGTCGCGCATTTCAGCTTGGGTCAGCGAACCAAGAAAGTCCCATGAGTTTGCCATACCGAATTTTTCCTGTTCATCTTTTCCTAGAGCGAGGCGAAGGTTCCTTAGACCAGCAATCACGTCCTTTCAGTCAAGTTCATCTAAATTTTCCGTTTTTACAACGGCATAATTCGTCTTGTATCGACCGTTACGGGTGACCAGGACTTGTCCTTCTGAGGTCGGCTTTTCTAGAGGTCTTGTAGACCAATACGCTCGTTAGCCACCAGGAGCTTGGCGATTAAATTCGTAAGTTCGCAGTCTGTTGGAACAATATGGACGTAATTGTCACCGCGATATGTCAATGGCTCTCTTCATTGATGGTTTACGTTAAAACCTTCAGTTTGTTATGAGCAGATTTGTGAGGATCCTTCTTTTTCGTTCTGGGGTTTAGGTGGGTCTATATAGGGTACCTCAAGGTTCAGTTTTGAAACCGGTGAAAGCAATTTTGATGCAGGGTCCTTTATATGATGAGAATCAATTTCTTCGGGAACGCCCGCAGAACACACGCTGTTTTGTCGCTTAGTTGCTAAGACCTTGATGAAGCCTAAGTTTGTATGGACCTGTGGTTGAAATGGTTTATTAAAATCGTCGGCATCTTGCCGTAATTTTTTGAAGTTTTTCAAAAACCTTTAAGAAGCTGCTTACTTTGAGCGTGAATTCGTCATCATAAAACTCTCTGCAGGAATCTTGCTTTTTCAATTTTTGCAAAAGTTCTTCATCATTTTCATCTTTAGAGACATAATTGCAAGAAATCTAAATGGCGGCATCAATACCTCCATTGACCCAGAGATTTAATTTTCCTATCTTGTATTCAAAAATAAAATCGTAGTTTTTTAATTTAATTCGCCAATTAAGAAGTCTGGTGCCCGGATCCTCAACACCGAAAGGCTCATTGCCTTTGTGTAATAGGTGATATGCATGTTCATCGTGTCCTTTTCTTGTCATCGTGGAAGTATTATATCTTTTTTTTTTTTTTTTTTTAATAATAGATGGTAAAAGTTAGAATGCGATGTTATGCGTCTGAGTAAATAAATACTTAATTAAAGTGAAAGGTATAAGATGACATACTTCAGACCAAATAAAAAGACCTTGATGATATTAAGAAGATCCTTTAATCATCGACGTTTCGAAAGTCAAATGCCCTCCTCTTCAGGAAACAGGAATCCAAGTCAAATAAAAGTCCTTTATTTTTTAAAAAAATTGGCGAAAGCCAAATTGTCGTAGTAAAAAGAAATAGAGATTCATGCTCTTAAAAGATTCTCATCTCAATTAAGTTCTGTGAAAAAAATAATGAAATTGTAAATGAAGAAAACCATTTCATATACATAACGAAACATATACGAATGAAAAAATTAAGGTCAAGAAAAAGATTAAAAATTGTGAAATTATTTACCAGAGCTTTTAACATTTTAACTTTGAGATGTTAAAAAATAGTAAGGTCCATTATTATGACATCACTAACAATATTTAAAAAATTATTTGAAGAATTTTCTTCTTAAATTTAAAATGGGAGACAGAACGAACGTACTGCTCCATGGTAAGGATTAACATCAAGTGAATGCAGGTAAGAGCATGAAGTAATAGAAACATAAAAGTGCAGTAACGTAGTAAGTCAGAAAAATAATAGGTTCCTTAATTCTAATTAAAATTTGTAATTTTTGTTTTTATAAAGTCTAAGTAACAAATTATTGGTAGAACAGTTAGTTAATATCAAATTAACAACTACTAAAATTGTAAACATAATAATGGAATGATGATAAAACTATGCTTAAGAAAACATTGGATCTTAAATTAAAGAATCTAGTATTACGTTGTATAATGGACTAAAATTATTCAGATCAGTTTTTATATTTAAACAATTATCACCCTCATTCTTAATGAAAAACATTTCCGCTACAAGTCTTTTAAACTTATTAGGTTCATGGTGTAAAACCAATACATGTTCCCAGTCAAATTGATGACCAGTTTCAACCCGATGTTTTGCAATAACTTTATGGTTCTTAGGATTGTGTCTAAAATTATCGTTATGTTCTTTAGTTCTAGTGGAAAGTAATCTACCGGTCTCACCTACATAGCATTTATCACAATTTAAACAAACAATTTTATATACTACATTACTAAGCTGAAAAATGTCGAGAGAATCTTTGCCCAGTTTTATGAACTTATCAAGTTTATAATCAATCCTAAATGTTGTTTTTATGTTGAATTCACTCAAAATTCTTTTTACTTCAAAAGACAAATTACCATGAAAAGGTATAGAAACAATACGTTTGAAATCCAAATCATAATCTAGATGTGAAATTTGTTGTGATAAAGAATCCTTAAGGGCTTTCAATTTATTATTAATGTGTGTTTGCACAAACTCTTTTGGGTAATTATTAAGAAACAAAATATTTTTTATAAATTCAATATTAGACTTGTGAAAAGATTCATGTGATAATTTAAACGAAGTGTCTACGAGATTTTTAATAATAGCTATTTTATGCTGAATAGGATGGTTAGAAAAAAAGTTAATGTATCTGCCTGAATAAGTATCTTTTCTGTACCAATCCGTGATAATAGTGCCATCATTGTTCTTAATAACTTTAACATTTAAAAAGGAAGTGGAATTGTTAGTTTCTATTTCATGTGTAAATTTAAGCCTCGGATGGAAAGAATTAAATTGGTGTAAAACATATTCTAATTTATCATTAGGTAAAATAATAAAAGTGTCATCGACATATCTAAAATATGTGTGAATGGTAAAATCTAAATTTTTCATAACTATTGACTCTAAATCTTGCATAACAAGGTCAGCTAAAACAGATGATATAGGAGAACCCATAGGAGTCCCATACACTTGTCGGTAAAAAATATTATTAAATTGGAAAACTGTTTGATTCATTAAAAACTTAATTCCCTTTTCAAATTCAGTCAAAGGTAAACCTGTAAAATTTTGAATGTAAGTCCATCTACTCAAAATACTGTTCATTACTAAATCAATTGGAATGTTAGTGAATAAAGATGATACATCCAATGAAACCATAATATGATCAGGAGGAACTGTTCTTTTAACTATTACGTTTTTGAACTCGAAAGAATTTTTAACTTGACTTTCAGGTACCAATAAAGCTTCTTTAAAAATATTATTAAATAACTTAGCCATTTTATAAGTGGGAGTATTAATTAAAGAAACAACA
>CAKNYM010051457.1:281851-309962 GCA_932195095.1 Andricus curvator | reverse complement strand
ATTTGAATTTGATTGACTAGCTATTAATAATTGTTTCCAGTTCAGTTTATCTATTTCAGTAGTTTATAACTGTCCATTGTCATCAGTTAATAATTGTGAAAATAATGATTAAGGGTTAATTAATATAGATCAGATCAGCTTTTCAAATAAATCGTTTGTTCACATAGGAAGGACGCTGGGAGATAATGAAATGCACATACTAGGACGGTACGTAACAGACCAACCCTGGATATTTTGCTTATTTTAACCGAAAACTGGGTCAAAATGAACAGTCCTTTCCCATGCTAGTTGGATTAATTATTTCCCCAGAGTAAAATTTCTGAGCTACGTAAAAAGGTAATAAACTTACAAGATAACGTCTCGGAACGTGTCACAACTTAATTTATCGTTGGCTTAGATACTTTTTGTATAGACATATACGGGATTGGTAGTGATTTCTAAATTCTTCATTCACACGTTCGTGAGAATATCCTACATTTGTGTAACATTTTTTTTAATATTACACTTCCATTTCTGAAATTTTGGACTTTTTGCATTTTAACACTGAGGGGCATCTCTGATACTGTTGATGTGTTGGCAGCTTTTCCGGTAGCACGCTGTATGATTGCCTTGGAAAGGATCTAACTTGAATTCGTGTCAGTGGCTCTTGGAGATATTTTTGTATTCTAACTTATCTCCATGGAATTGTCCGAGGTCAGCTTCTTCGATATTTTGAGTAATTCGTTTGCCGTCACTAATACTGCACCTTCTGGATCGCTTCTTCCTAATACAAGCGACACAGGCTAATATTACTATTGAGATTTGAGAGAGAAAAAAAAGGTAATTAATCTAAGGATTGCAAATGAACTTAATTCAATATAAGACTCACAAGTAAGTTTTCAATGATTTTTGCGGAATGCCTTGTGATAACTGAAGCCTCTAATTTCTTCTCGATCTCCCATAAAAAGTCTACATTTTATTGCCGGTAGGTAACTTCTTCTTTTGATGATCTCATAAGCATTAATTCCGTGATGTTAATTTTCTTGTTATTGTGTCCAAATACAGGTGTCCAAATACAGGTGACTAGATCTACGGCGATAGATCTAGAAGTAAAATTTATAGACGCCCGGTCAGAGTTGGTTATACATATTTCTTGAGGTACGGATATTGAATGAATATGGTAGAGTTGATAATCTGATTTGTCGGGAAGCGGTGTATTCAGTACGAACCTTGAAGATCCATTCCTTACCATGATCGTTGGTGTTCATGATTGTGCCAATTTCTTGATACTGACGTTTAGTCCGCGAGTAGGAAACATGAGTTTGGGAGCATAGTCCTGTACATGTCGATATACAAGCTCTAGTTGGTTTGTGACTAACACAGAGATGTAGATGTTCTCTTCTAGCATCGTATAAGGCATCTAGGAGTTAATCGGCTGATCTTATGTAGCTGTGCAATCCGGCACCCATCATTCTTAGCATTCTATTTAGAGTGTTTGCGTAGTTTCTTGATCTTATTCTCCTGGATGCATTTGCTCAAAATCAGCTCTCGAGATATGGGTTTGTTGCCCAATGAGAAGAGATGAATTCTTTTGCGCATCATTTACGTTGTTAACTTTTGCGTCTTATAGTTGCTCATCACCATCATAGTTGACAAGTCCTGCAACATGTCTGATAATAATTGCTGGCAGAAATCCTACCATCGAAGATGCTCTCCGTGGTTTAATGTTTGTCGGTAGTTTCTGTGTATGATCGTGTTTCCTAGTCAATAAGTAAGATTCGAAGATGTAAATGCAGTCTTCGCCGAGTGTCACTTTGCAATTCTCCAGTAGAGATTTCGTTCTGTGTCCATATGTCTGAAGGAAATTCTGATATTTTTGAACGTCCGTAAAAACAGTGAGTCTCTGAACACTAATACTTCTTCGTATAAGTCCCTTCTTCTCGTAGTAGATTCCGGTTCTCCTGGTAACGGCAGTGCTCCTGTACAGATTTTCGCCCTGTCAAATGGCGGTCGCTGCATATACATAACATAGAAGGATCCAAAGACACTTGACGCAAATTTGAGGACGATTGAACAAATCTACTCTCATTTTCTTCTCCCATGAACAAAGCTTGCGTTTGTATACTCTTCAATTCACTTAATTTAAGATTTTTAAATTGAAATTTATTTCTACCGTTGATTAAATAACATTTGAGTACATAATATGATTTATTCAAGGATAGGAGTAGTAAATACACATGAAAGAAAGCATCGGCATGTGTTTCGGTATTTTCGCCGTCCTTGTTTTTGTGTTACGATGGCCGAAATTTTCATCCCCACCCTAGAATTATTTTGCAATGAATGATTCTGTATGTTTTTATTAAAGCATTCTTGGAAGTAACTATCGAAGTTGTTTTTTTGTGAATTTTGCCACCCCCTGAATAAATCAGGGAAAATTGTATAGAGAAAAAGAAACATTTGAGCGGTTCACTACCCCAGTATAATTTATAAAAAGATAATTCTTGGGTAATCATGGAATGTACTGAATTTATTCGAATTTAATCTGCTTCCATGTTTTCCTTCCTTTTCTAGCTTTAGTTTTAATTTGTGTGTTTACCTTGTTTTACAAAATACTCTGAAGTTGGCCTAATTTTTTGCAGGTTCCTGATTATAATTACACAGCTGCTTTCTGTACATCGAGGAAAATAATACTTTGTTTTCATTTTTTCAATCGGCTCAAATCTCAACTACCTCAAGCTTGTCGGCATGTTTCATAAATCGCGAGCCATCTTCACTTTCTATAATTACGTTATCATTCACTATCGCGTTTAGTGGCTTAGCCTTTTGATCATTGTTTTTCTTTGATCTCTCCTTTGGATCATGGGAGTAGGTGCCACACCTGGTTGAAAAGATTTTCCATTTTCTGCATCATTTTACTTATAAAGACTTCTCCTCGATCACTCAGGATACACTTTGGAGCATGGTACAGAGAGAAGAGATGAGTAGCAACGGCATGCATGATGGTGGCAGTTTTACCATCTGGAATGGGTACCGCTATGCAATGCTTGCTGAAGCTGTCCTGCATAGTTAGTATATGCCGGTTCCCATTCGGGGTTGTAGGGAGTTTTCTTACTGTGTCAAGTGACACTGTAGGTTGTTGTATGGGCTCTCGTGAGCTTATTCTTCAGACATCTACGAACATTTCATATGTATCTGTGTATTTGGTCCCGCAGGCCGAGCCATGTGAATCGTTCTCGGACGCACTTTATCTTGGGGCAGCGAATGGAGCAAGTCTCCTGAATTGGCCACACGGTATGTTTTCTATTGACCTTTTTCTAGAGCAAGGCGAAGCTTCCTTAGACAAGCAATCACGTCTTTCTAGTCAAGTTCGTCGAAATATCTCTTTTCTACAACGATAGATAGAATACGTCTTCTATCGACCGTTATGGGTGAACAGGGCTTGCCCCTTCTGAGATCAGCTTTCCAGAGATCTTGTAGATCAAGACGCTTGGTAGTCAGCAGGAGCTTGGCGATCGAATTCGTAGGTTCACTGTCTGCTGAAGTAAAATGGGCGTAATGGTTCGCGGCGATATGTCAGTGCCTATCTTCATTGATGATTTACGTTAGAATCTTCAGTTTGATCTAAGCAGATTTCTAAAGATCTTTCTTTTTCGTTCTGGGGTGTGGGTGGGACTATATATGGTACTTCAAGTTTTTTCAATTCTTCCGAAATTTCTTCAACATTTTCATCTTTAGAAACATGAGTGCAAGGAATCTGAATAACGGAATCAATACCTCCATTATCACAGAACCAGGGTTGGTGCTCTGCAAGGGATTCAACGAACTTGTTTAATGATTTTTCTCAATCCTTCGAATTAACTCCGTTAATTTCTTCGTCATCGCTGTCTTCGCTGTCCACCTGAGGTGTGCTGATATTCACTATGACTTGTTGCGGATGTGTAGAGTCCTTATAATGAGAACTTAACGTTTCTGTGTGAAAGGTGCTGGTTTATTGTACGGAATCTTGCCCTGTTCCTTCTTTTGCCAGTTCATCTGCTTCTTCACTTCCTCCTATCCCTTGGTGGCAAGGAACCTAATTCCATGTCACCAGTAAGGGTTCTAAAGTGGATTTTAGTTCTAAGAATTCTCCTTTTTCGGAAACGGGCTTTCATGTTGCAGTTTCCCAGCCGTCATCTTCCCATTTCGGCATCCAGACGGTTGCGCTGTTGTTGAAAAACTTGGAATCTGTATCAATTCTGAGCTGGTTGTTTTATGCGCCTGTGGCCTTCTGAGCGGCTTCCATGGCCGTTTTGATTTCTACCGAGTTGTTTGCTTGGCGCCCTGTAACTACTTGCTTGACGTTTGGGGGATGGTTTTTGCCCAATCATACGCCAATTCCAGCTCTGGAGTTGCTTTTCGAATTAGGTACGCTTGTCTTGGAGATGTATACATCAAGATAGGAATTGCATGAGGGAGGTATCCATGGAGCTCTGGGGATGAACGCGGGGGTGCGATTTTAGGTGGGCAATTACCTTTGGAGATCGATTTCGCAGGTCCTGCGTCTAACAGGACGCTGTGATTTAACTGTTGAGGAACGTATGTGTATAGGCAATACTCGAGTGGGGTAGGGTGTAAGTGCATCACCGTCAGATTGCTCATCGCGCACTGGATTTTGAAACAGATGACTCGACCCAGCCATTCAATTTTCCTATCTTGTATACAATTTATAAAATTTCATTCGCCACTCAAGAAGTCTGGTGACCAGTTCATCAACATAGAGCCGTAAAGGTACGACAATACATTTTGCACGCCATGTAGTACCGAAAGGCTTCCTCCTTATCGCATGCAGCTTATTTCCCAAGCTCTTATTGCCTTCGAGTAATAGGCGATACGCATGTTCACCCCGTCCTCTTCTTGTGAGAGGATGGCTCCCACAGCGTACTCTGAGGCATCTGCGGTAAGTTGAGAATTTTTTTGAAAAATGAATATTAAAGAATGGGCTTTTGACGAACGTCATTTCGTATTTTCTCGAAACTTTGCTGATGCTCTTTTTCCCATCACCATTCAATATTTTTCTTGATGAGATCATTCCTCCGTTCTACGCATTCCTTTTAATAATTCGTCCATTAAACGTTACAAACTTTTCAGGGCATTTTTGGTGCCCATTGGCATTCGGAGGTACTCGAAAGGACCTTGAGGCGTGGGAAAGGCCGTTTTTGCCCGATCGTCGAAAAGCATTTCAACTAACTCGAAATGTAGACGTGCACAGATTAGCCGGTGCAAAGTTGTGCCTATGGCCAACAACGTTCACAGATGTACCAGTGGCCATCGACGTGCACAGATGGGCTCGTGCACAGTTGCTTCGTGCACAGTTGTCCATCACCCCCAAAACCAATCTGATATGTCAATCCTTTCGAAACGTATCGTGCTGGCAGACTAAAAATCTACAGACACACACGCACAGTCAGACAGACACATTTGTAAATACCTGTTTTTCGGGTTCAGAATGTCTCAAAACGTAAACGTTTGACAAAAACGGGAGAAAGGGGGGGGGGGGGCAAATTTTACACAAATCTGATACCTTCTCTGATGAGAATGTAATAATTTGTGATTTTAAATTGTACGCAGTAAGACAGAAGATTTGAGGTTGAACATTTTGAAACTAAACCCTGAAGGACGAAACAATTGTTAATTTTTGGACTTTGAAGTCTATAATGATTACACGGCCTTTCTATTAAGGCATAAAAATACTTCTCCTGTAGTTTGAGTTAACGTATAACTAAGCGAGGTTTTTATAATTCAAAGATCAAAAGTTGCCATTTACATTTTAGGAAAAGTCTGCAGATTATCCACCGTGCTCGCAATATTTGACTTGGTTAATGTATAATTATGTAGTCCATGTGTCAAAACCCCCGGTTAAAATCTAAATTTGTTGATAGTATACACGAAAATGAGTTTTCATTTTGTTATTCATCACGACTGTTTTTGTAAAATTATTTTTTTAACAATATAATGTGAGACCTGTACAGGTGTTAAAAAATTTTCAGCCTTATATAAAAAAGAATACCCGAAGGAAAAAATATATATTTCAGGATGACCACTGAAAATACTAAAAAAAAATTCCTGGTCATTTTCCGGTTTTCTTCTGGTTACAAAAAATATTGACCGGTGAACTCTCTATGCCTAAATCAGAAAAATTTAAATGATTACTCATTTTTAACTGAGCATTATCTAATACAAATAATTTTAATCATGCGAGGTTTAAAATAAGAGCATGTTTTAGAACCACATACTCAAAATTGTGAACATTTGAAAAAAGCAGCTTTAAAATGAAATAAGTTAGAATTTGAAGCCTGAAAAATCATTAAATATCAAAACAAGAATGACTTTATTTCAAATTTCATTTCGTAGCCTATTAATTCTTTGATGAAGTGGATCAAATATTTTTTTTGGCCTTTTCACTGTGAAAAATGTTGGAACTTTTGTCCTTTTGCTGTGGGTTTGCCTGAAGAAGAGTATGACGAACATACGAACGAAAATTTGTCTAATTTAGCTGAAAATCAATTTATTTTGTTAAATTTTTTTTTATAGAAACCATGCATCTTTTTTATTTAAAAATTGAACTAGTTCGTTAAAAGTTCTTATATTTTATTTTATGTAATCCATAGTTATCCTACATAATCCAAACTTATCTGAGGTAATCTTAGTCCATCTCAATTTATTGTCAAAGTTTCTTGTCTTTGCATCTTTTTTCTTGAAAATATACTTTTTCTGAAAAGCGTTTAACTTGCTCATTTTATGCTATACCAATAAAAGTAAGCGTAATTGTAAAACTTCAAGCAAATATGATGTGATAATAATCACCGATATGTTTACTGACAACAAAATAATAGATGATATTTTTCCTCAGCTTTATTTCTTTACTGTTACGTGATTTCTCAATCTCTCGATGCTTACCTATTGAAAACATAAATTTCTACACGTGTGTCTCTAAGAACTTACATGTATATATCACTCATGCGCACATAAAGCCTATTCACAAAACAGGGCAGTTTCGTCGAAGAAATTTCCACGTTGCAAATTGACTCATAGTAATCGGCTGAAGGTTAGTATACATAGCAGTACAAATATTCCAAAATACTGAGTCGAAATTCAAGAAATCTATTCAATACCAAGAGGAAAAATGAAGATCGCCAGCTACATTCTAATTCTTACATTTTCGGTTCATCTGGATTTTGTTGGTAAGTTTAATCAGGCTGATCATACTAATAGTTTTTATATGTATATCCACTATCTGAGGCTAATGAATTCTATCCTAAAATGTCTCTAACCTTTTGCATGTTGTTGGAAATAAAATTTTTTATGTATAGGTATTTTTTGGAACTTTTCCATTCAACTATGATGGAATAAAAAAATTTCAAAAATCATTAAAAAGTACAGGCAAAACAAATAAAAGTATTTCAAAATATGGAAGACATGACTATTTTCACGATTAACTTGAATCAGACTTTAGCGCTTCAAAGCATCCTCTCATTTTATAGTATGAAAAATTAACCAGGAGCGTAAGCGGATATTTTCTTAGTAGTAATTTATGATATTAATAATAATAAATTATGTGCCAAGTGGAGAAAAACAGCGATTGACAATTCGAAATTTTTGTTCAAATTTCATGAACATTTATATGACTGGTTTTCAAAATCTCTGATTATTATTATTTCTTTTTTGAGCAGTTCAAAAGCTGCGAAAGCAATTTCGAAGAAAAGAAATTTAAAATTAGAACGCTGAACATCATTTTATTTTACACGCAGAATGTTGAAGGGCTTTTATAATATGTTCGTTCATTTTAATTATTTAAAAATGAACGTTTCTTCAAAAACTTGAAATATTGACATTTTGTATTTAGAAGCAATAAAAACAATTTTGAAAATAATTCGTAATGTATAGATATACAACATTAGACTTTTCTATTAGAAATATTATGAATATTATTATTTTTGTTATCATTATATCATTAGACCATTTCCCTTTCGGGGTCGGCGTGACTCGCTCGGTTGGAAAATAATAGTGTTGGGAAGGAGGTATAGATTTTTTAGATCGATGTAGAATTTTTGTTTTATTTATTCAAATAACAAGTTCATTCCGCAACATTGCTCCGACCTAGGTTGCTGATGAATCTCTCTAGCGATCAACCCAAGTGAAGAGCTTCACAAGTTTGTTATGTGAGGTTCCCCACTAGGGCCCATTAGTATCGAAGGTCTTTTGTTTCAGACGGCATTCGCTTTACTCACATTCTTTTTATAAACTATTTATTGCCACAATTTTCTATCCTGGCATACTTCTCTAGCTTCCTTCGCGTCCATGCATTTTTTCATGCAAGCTCTCCTATTACTATGGCTGCTTATGACTTTTCGGATTGAGGACTCATTCACACATTCCAACCATTCTTTTCGCGGACTGCCTCTGGGCATACTGCCATTTACTTTACATTCATAAACTTGTTAAGTTAGATGTTCATCTTTCATTCTTTCAACACGTTCGAACCATCTTAACTGATTTATTTCCCCTGTATCAAGTATTGTCTCTTTTGCACCACATGCTTGGAGGATTATTTCGTTCTCACTTTGTCCATCAGTTTTTTCCCGCAAATTGTGTGCAGAGGTTTCATGCCAATCCCGTTCATTTTACTATTATTCTTTTCTTGACAGGTCCATGTCTCGCTACCGTATAGCACAGTCGGTACAAATATAGAATTACGTATTGCCATTTTAGCTTCCTCCGATATATTTTCACTTCTGAGAATAGACCCTGCTCTACCGATAATCTTCTGACCCTCGTTTATGGCCCTATCTAACTCTCCATCTATCTTCCCGTCAAGAGTAAATAGGCTACCTAGATATATGTACTTATCAACTTGTTCTAATCTCTCATCATTCACGAGAATGTTGCACATTGTTTTATCACCTTTTCCTTCAAACACTATGATTTTTGTTTCATTTACGTTAATTTTGAGACCCATGTTCTTCATGCTTGTATTTAGTTTGCTCAACATTCTTTGCAAGTCTTCGATTGATTCTGCGATAACAACCTTGTCATCTGCGAAAGCTAGACCACGTACCCTCACTGTCTCGAGATCCACACCTTCTTCGTCAAAGTGGGCCATTCTTAGGCACTTGTCCATAAATATGATAAATAACCATGAGGACATAACGCATCCTTGTTTAACGCCGTGCATAATATCAAACCAGTCGCTCACTTTCCCATTAAACCTTACGCTCGCTTTGTTACCTGCATAATATTGATTTTATTGCGAGTAGGCGCCATCCATTGACTCTGTACTCTTTGAGGACTTCCCAAAGTTCACTTCTATCCACCTTGCCAAATGCTTTATCTAGATTAAAAAACGCACAAAAAACTTTTTTTCCTTACTTCAAACTTTTTTCTGTGATCTGTCTTAAGCTAGATATTTGATCCGTACCGGACCTTCATGCCATAAACCAACTTTGGACTTCCTATATCTTTTCTTCTGTTACATTCATCACCCTGCGGATAAGTATGTCAGAATATATTTTACTTACGGTACGTAATAAGCTAATACCTCTGTAATTATTGCAGTTGCTTTTATCTCCTTTCCTTTTGTATATTGGTACAATAATCGCTTTTCTCCACTCGTCTGGGACTTCCCCCATCTCGATACATAAATTTATCGACTCGCACAGCCTTGTGAGATATGTACTCGCCACCGTATTTCAACATTTCAGCGCTAATACTGTCTACACAGTCTTTCTCAATTGGGTTTTCTGATACATTATGTGCTATGTCGCAGTTCAGTTGTCCTATAGCTTCAACTCTTAATAATAATTCTTTAAAAGAGTCGTTCAAAGCGTCTACTATCCCAGCTGTATCATATAGCATTTCACCTTCGCTGTTTCTCATGCTGACAGACTCTTTTTTTTACTTCCCATCATATTTTTTAATGTTAGTTTCATACTTACTTCAAAGTCGTTTGATATTTCCTTCTCTTTTTCTGTTCTGATTTTATCTTTATTCTCTTCGGCTAGTCGTTTAACTTTCCTATTTTTGTCTCTGTAATCATTTTTGTGCCTATATCTCTTCTCATCGCTAAGGACCGTGATGTTCAACGTTCTCTTGTGCACTTCTTTCTTTTCTTGTCTGGCTGCCTCAAACTGAATTGAGCTGTTTTTTACATTTTTTTCGCATATCGCGCTGTTGCGTTAGTGGCTTGGAATTGAAACGATCGGGAAGATCCATGGATCTGTTTTTCCGGTGGAGAGGTAGGTGAGGGTCCATGCTCGGGGGTCATCAGCTCTGCATCCACTCGTAGTTTTCTCTTCAAGCCTAACGCTTGGTTCTGTTTGATCGTGGTCCAAGTTACTTGCAATGAGATACGTGAGGGAGGTTCGAATATGATTGAAGGACAGATTTTGTGGAGGTTACTATCACTGTAGTATTCATATTCAAATGCAATGTTTTAATGCTCGCCTTCAACAATTTAAGGAATTACGGAAATATAGAGGTTATAGATGTTGGATTGGCGGCAGTGGAAGATTGCGGAAGATAGCACACCTATTTGAATACTGCCTTCGCTCATCTTGAAGTAATGGTCAATGTTAAATGTCCTAAAGTTCTTTAATTCTCGATGTCCCTTGGCAGCACATATAACGAAAATAAACATTAAAATAAATTAGCCTAAACTAGGTTGAAAAAATATTAACGAATCGAACCGGGGAGCATCGTGCGATCCCTGAAATGCCAGAGATCCATTTGTTTTATTTTCACGATTGACATTTGCTCATTGCAAAATCTGCAACGTCACAAGATATAGGCTTGAATGAATGATACTGCAAATTCTGTAGCAAGTAATTATCAGTTTGAGTATTTAAAATTGAAAATTCATCCATTTCTATTTGTTCTTGCAGAATTAAGTTCGCAGGGCGACACACCTCCTACACTTCCTCCTAAGAAAAGGTGGCAATCTTCTTCTAGCCACCAAAGCCAACAAGTTCTGCAGGGTAAATAACTTTATTTTTGAAGTAACTTATTACAGATACGTTACACAGCAACAATATCAACTCGTTGCAGTTACTTAAGTTAAAGAAGTATCTTTAATTTGTCTAAAATTTACTATAAATGTTGCACCCTCATCACCTAATTTTCAAAATTTACAAAAAAATACGCTATATTTTCAGTTGCGAAAAATAATACGTTTGAATATAATTAACACAAAAGGCTTACAATTGTCTCTACTCCAGATCTTTAGCTATTAACTATAATAATCTCGCAGTGATTTCTATAATGTCAATGTGACACTTTATTAGTATATGTTATGTTTCAATCTTATAAAATTCTCTTCTGCACAAAGTTGTTTCCTTGCATGGAAATATTTTATCATATACATACAAACAAATGAATTTTTCAACAAAACTGACATATTTGTACTGTTCTATCTCAGAATGTCTTGCTCAGAAAAATTCGAAACTTGCGCATTGTCTATATCAAGGTGTGATCTCTTGAAAGCCAAAAGAAATCTTCCTATAACCTATATCTACCATTAGTAAAATTGTTTATTCTCCATAGAGTCTCTTGATTTATTGTTTATAACAACTGTTATAAATAAAAACCCTCAGTGATCAGAATTAATTTAAACATTTTTCTTTATCAATGTTTCAGACAAGATGAAACCTTGTACTCTCGCGACATTTTCTCGTACAGCAAGCCATTATCCATTCACACCCTTATAAACAATATACTCGTATTTTTCATAAATGTACGCCCCCTAACAAGCCACAGTTTTCAAAAGTTATTCGCGACAAAGTTTCTTTTAAATTTAGAGTTTGCTGCGAACTGTATAATTTTTCCTGTTAGCATTTTCAGTATTTGCTCCTTATTGTTTATAACTATTGTTATTAACGAAACCCCTCAATCAAGAAAATTGATTATTTTTTTAATATTATATTATTCTTCGGTACAAAATAGAACTTTTCATTTTCGTGATATTTTTCGTACAAAGAGCCATTATTCATTCACGGCCTTATAGAAAATACATTTTTCATAAATATGTGCCCTCTACAAGCACGACAAGCCATTAATTATGAAAAACTAATGTGATAAGAAGATATTATAGCTAATGAATTAAAAATTGTGGCTCTTAGAGGGCGTAGATTTTCAAAAAACAAATCGTTTAAACGGCCGTGAAAAAAAATAGCTCGTCGTACGAAAAAATATCGTCAAAGTCATGAGAAACACATTGTTTATAAGGCTATGAATAAATAATGACCCGCTGTACAAAAAAATGTCGCCAGAGTAAAAAATGTTGTCTTGTGTGATACATTAGTAACAAAATTTCGAAAATATCAATTCTGGTGATTGCGGGTCTCTATTAACAATAATTCTTATAAACAATAAAGCAAGAGAGCTCATGAAGAGTAAATAATTTTAATAATGGTAGGTATAGGTCTTACAACACTGGCTGGCCTTAATGATTTTTTATTAACAAATGGAGGGAAGACGATTTCCTCTTAAAAATACCAATTTTTCAACAGAAATTCACGAAGAGAAGTTTTCATTCGATCAGAAGAATTCTTTTTACTTTCAAGAGATCTAACCTCGATATAGACAATTCACAATTTTCAAATTTTTTTGAGCAATGCCTTCTGATATACAACTGTGCAAATATGTCGATTTTGTTAAAAATTTCATTTGTTTGTGTAACGCTGTGAATCGCAAACGGTTTATCTTACGAAAAAAACAAGTAAGCAAAAAAGTCTCTTAATTCACCGATGCTAAAAATGATTTTATAACATTTTTTGTAAATCAATAATACATTTTTTTCAATAATTGCTCAAACGAAATTTAAGCAGGGTATTCATATTCAGGGGGCTTTTTTGGCCTTTTTAAAAGTTATCTGATTCGTTAAATCGAATTGACGCATAGCGAATTGAATCCGTGTCAATTCGCCTTAATTTGTGGTCGAGGTCATTTCGAAAAAAAATTCTAAAAACATCACGTGCGTCCTACACTGCAACCTAAGACAGATTTATGTTTAAACATCTTTGGTAAACGTTAACTGGAATTGAAATCTTACACAAAGCAAGTAATAACTCACGCACATGTAGGAGTATAAAAATTAATTCTCTCTTATATGTAATGTCTTTTACATGGGCATAAATGATAGCCAGTATGTGCTAATTTTATCAGAAGTTGTTTGAAAAAACGTCAAATGTTAATTTTTCCGAAAAATATCAATAAATTCGGAAATAACCATTTTTTACATTGGTTTTGGGCTAATTTTGAAGATAATTTTCTGCAAGTCTGTTAGAATACTGTTCTTTTAATTTTTTGTCATTCAGTTATGATAACCTGACTTTATATCAATATTGATAAGTTCTTTAAATTCAGTTTAGGTTTTGATTGCACTTTCGATTTTTTAAATCTCCCGAAAAATTTATATATTATTTACCAAACGTAGACATTAGACTAGACACCACAATATTTTAATATTCTACTTTGAAATGACTTAAAAATATACTAGTATTCTTACCTTTCTCTTTCATATATTCTATTTTTATAATTGGCAAAATAAATTTTTAATAATAAAAAAATTATATGCAAGCAGAGTGAAATAAAATGTTTGAGAAAATCGTAACATAGTCGTGTTTCATATCACATTAATCAGTAATGGACAAAAAATTACAATATATAATCATATTTCGACTTTAACTATTCATTAAAAAACGCTAATTAGCATAAGCGCGTCAGAGTGACAAAATAACTCTCCCGCAAGCTGTCCGCTCCACTAGCGCATATCTGCCGCATTCCTCAGAAAAAGATTAAAACGAGGGATGAACTAGGCGAAAGCGAGCAAGGCTCGGTATTGCTCGTCACGGATGGCATCACAACGTCATAGATATAATTACCGTTACATTCCAATGAACTTGAAAAGCGGCACCTAAGTTTACAATAAAGAAATTGTTTTTTAGCAATACAATACAATTTTTAACCAAATAGTTGAATTTTCAACCTAAAAAGACGAATTAATTCGAGGATACTTGAATCATCAAACTGAAAAGCTGAATTTAGAACAGCAAGATCATTTTCAACAAATAAAGATGCAGTTTCGGCCAGATAGTGAAACATAAAGAAATTAATTTTTTGATTTTTCGATAAATAGTTGGTCATACGAACAAAGAGTTGAATTTTGAATCAAGGGCGAAAAATTTTGAACAAAATAGTTCATTTTTTCAACAAAACGGTTACATTTTTAAGAAAAGAAGTAGTTATTTGCAAATGAGATTTTGTTTTTAAATACAGTTATCTGACATTATAATCATTTCTAAACCGAAATGGTACTGAAATTATCTAGCAGTGACGAACTTGCATTAATAATAATCGGACTTATTTTCTTGTGAATTTAAAAGAATTGAAAAGAATTGTATTAGGTTTATGGGAACTCCAGGTGATTCTCAACGAATTCAGTTGTGTTAAATTCAAACGCAGTGAGCCTCAATCATTCTTAACCTAACATTTTTATGGCTCAACTTTCCTCTACAGAATCCTTTACTTATGATATCAAAGTTTTTTATACCAAAAACGAGAATAAAGTATCAAGCTCTTTTTGGAATAAGTTCAACTAGAAACATGAATCCTCTATTTCTTTCTGTAGAATTAGGTTCGCACTCAAGCAGAGATTGCCTTGATACTCCCCGCACGGTTCACTGTCGCTCTTCTCCTTCTCGTCGCATACCTCAGGCTCCTGACGAGCAACCTCTTCGTGCCAGGGACAGGTCGCCTCCTGGTAGGCCTCCTTCTCCTAAAATACTTGGACACGCACTTGGACAACTTGGATACATTTGGCTTATTCCCCGCACAAATCAGAATTTACCTTTCGAATTCCGAAGATACGTTTTTCCTGCTGGTGAACCAATTAGATTACAAACAGAAGGAACTAACTAGCATTCCCGTGCCAAACCAAGAACATATTGTTTTATCATTATCCGATGGTGACATTTTTGCGATATTAGAGCATAGCGGGGTTCTTCCTGGAATGTATTCGACAAAAAGAGGTTATCCGAGACTCAAAATAAATATGATAAGCGGCGCAGTTCATGATTTGACTCCAGATGAAAAGCGAGATTGCCCAGTGGGCAAACTTCACCCAATCTTCCCCTACAATTTTATTGAAGCTTCAGAAAAATTCCGATTCACTACAAACCGAATGGAACTCTGATAGCGAACGTAACCCTGGTTCTTCTTCTTCCGGCAGACAATATTCACCTGACCGGACTTCTCTTCAGAAGCCTCCCCTTCATGCCGAAGCCTGGTCGCCTCCTGGGTGGCCGCCTTCTCCTAAGGTACTTGGAATTGTACTTGGACAGCTTGGATACATTCGGCTTATTCCCCGCACAAATCAGAACCTACGATTCGAATTTCGAAGATACGTTTTTCCTGCTGGTTACCCAATTAGATTGCGAACAGAAGAATCTAAATATATTCCCGTGCCAGCCCAGGAACAGATTGTATTATCAGCATCCAATGGTGACGTTTTTGCAATATTAGAGTATAGCGGGGTTCTTCGTGCAATGTATTCGATAAATAGAACTCATAAGAGAATCAAAATAAATGTAATAAGCTGCGAAGTTGATAATTTGACCCCAGATGAAATGCGGTATTGTCCAGTAGGCAAACGTCACCCAATCTTCCCCTACAATTTTATTAAAGCTTTAGCAAATGACGATTTACCACGGTCTGAACGGAATCCTAATAGCGAACGTAACCATAGTTCTTCTCCTTCTGACAAACAACATTCACCTGCCCGGACTTCCCCTCAGTAGCCACATCTTCACGCCAGGTCCAGTTCTCCTCCGGACAGGACTCCTTCTCATGAAGTGATAGGATATGCACTTAGACAACTTGGATATATTCGGCTTATTCCCGAGCCAATTCAGAACCGGTCATTCGAGTTTCGAAGATGCTATTTTTCCGCCGATAAAGAAATTCGATTCCTTGTAGGAAATGGTAAATTTGTATCACTCTTAACCAAGAGTATATTGTGTTATCAACATCCAATGGTGACGTTTTTGCAATACTGAAGTATAACAGGATTCTTCATCAAATATATAAGACAAATAGAAATCATTTGAGGATGAAAATAAATATGATAAGCGGTGATGTTGAGAATACGCAATCAGATGCAATGAGGAAATGCCATGTAAGCAGATACTACCCAATCTTTCCACACCTTTTTACGAAAGTTGTTACAAATTGCGATTCACTACAGACTATGTATAATTAATTTATTGAACAATTGTAAAATGAAACATAATAATTCTTGTAGCCTAAAGTTGGATCAAAATTTAATTAAAACATTGAAACATTATTGTATATTTTTCCTCGAATTTTCATTTGAATTGTTATTATTGGAAATTTTAGGTCAATTTAAATAACTAACTTTTACGTGAGAGATTATGATTTTTAATATTAAATACATGTGAAAGAGCTCTAATTATTATAATGTACCAAAGGGTCGAGCTGCTAAATTAATTCAATTAATTTGTTTAATTGTATGGGATTCTGATTACCATCTTATTAATTAAATATGTTTCCTTTTTCGTCTGCCCTGTTACCATTGAACCTGAATGACAAGTGATTTCTTTTGAATAACTGGCGCACTGACTCTAGTTTTGATTTTAATGTATTTGAATTAAAAGGAAATGGAATAGAAAACATATAGTAAAATTCCAAAGGTTTCAAGAGAACAAAAGCGATTTCATATTTGACTTACCTTAACTTATAGTTACTGCCTCTCTTCATTCACTAAGTGGAAGGAACAAGTAAGCAAGGATTAGATTTCTCGTGTTTGGGAAAGGATGTAATTTGTCAGGTTCACACCTTTCCCTGGACCATTGCATTTGGTTGAGAACTGCACTGGGATCACTTCGCCGTTTCTATTCTGGGTGCAGTAAGCTGATTCGCAGAATGTAAACATCTTTGACGGTGCGATCCGACCTCTGCTGGTTTCGAATTTAAATGGCTACACATCTGTACGCCAGCATGTCACTTAAATTCGCGCTTTGTCTTCTGTCCCCCAAAGATACAAAACCGTCATACGTCCGTCCATAAATCTGTCTGTGTGACTCAATTAAATTTGTCAAATTAGGTCCGATGATGTCATCATTTGATGCCGTGCCAGTTTGTCTAAATTTGGTAGAAGCGCATGTTCGTTGGTTCTCAGTTCCGCTCAGTTCCGCGTCTAGTGTAGACGGGCATGAGAAACCGTGTTTTTTTTCAGATTCCATAGCACTTCTTTTCGGTGCAAGAAGTAGCAAAGAACTGCGATGAGATATTTGAGTTTGAATGACTCGAAGTTACGAATGCGTAGGTGAGGTAGGGCATTTTTTGAAGCATTGCTAATTTTGATTGGATGTTCATTGTCAAGCGATAATTTCGAGAGGAAGCATGACCATCATAACCATCATAACGTGACTCAAAGACACCTTTGATTACTTTAATTCAATATTTTGGAATTATAATTTGTTATTGATTGACTAATAATTATTGATTGTTTGCAATTTAGTTTATTTGTTTCAGTGGTTTATAACTGTCAATGATACTCAGTTCCTAATTTTGAAAATATTTCGTGTAAGTAAGAAATTGTTAATGAGGCATCGGTAATTCAAATATTATTATTTAAGGTTAATTATTATAGGTCAGATCAGCTGTCCAAATAAATCGTTTTTTCACACAAAAAGGACGTTGGGAGATAAGAAAATGCACCTACCAGGACGGTACATAACAAAACCACCCTGGAGATTCCTGTCATTGTTCTGGATAATTGGATCAAAATGAACAGTTCTTTCCAATGCTAGTTGGATTAAGGGGGTATTTCCATTTGACTGGACCAAAAAATCGATATATTTATTTTTTGATAGTATATAGTATGTGGAATTTGTACGCAAAGGGATTTGTTTGGTTCGGACTTTTGAACGAAGCTGCAGCAGGGTCAACCGCGCAGAGCGGAGAGTACTCAGCCGCACGCTGTGGAGGGCCGCCTTGGCTGTGACGGCAGGCAGGTCATAAATGTGTATAATAGAGTCACTGTTCTTCTCAAATAAGTTTTCCTTCTCCAATACGATGTTTCGAAAGCATGTATAGAATTGTATCCGAGGTCTAGTCAAAACTTTCAGTGTTAGGTCTGAATTTCCAGTTTCATGCTACATATTGAACAAGTCGTTCTTCTTAAAACACGATTTTTAAAAATGACTGACATGATTTCGTCAAAACCACTGAACCGATTGAGCTCAAATTTGGAGGATACATTTAGCTGATGTTTGGCTATAGCTCGAGCTAGAATAAATAAAAAATAATTATTTTTGCATTCTTAGCAAGTTAAAAACTACCCCGAAAAAAGTCAAAATTCGCAAAGAAAATTTCAAATGGACGCCAGTTTGTCAATTTTTAATATTTTGCATTCGTTCTAGTCCCAGCTATGTGAGGGTGTCATTTCCGGAACACATTTTTTGAAATGCTTCAGCGCCCCCTGTTACTTTTTTTAATTGGTCACCATGTATTTTTTTAGTTTGAGATCTGCTTAAAAATATTTAAACGATTCCCTTCAATAATATTAAGAATTGTATTTTTTATGGATTTTTGAGAAACGCCTGAAAAAAGTTCGGTCAAATCGAAATACCTCCTAAAGTATTTTCTTACAGTAAAATTTCTGAGTTGTGTAAGAAGGTAATAAACTTATTAGATAACTTCTCGAAAAGTGTCACGAGTTAAACAATTGTTGGCTTAGACGCATTTTTATAGACATATACGGGCTTAGTAGTGATTTTCAAATTCTTCATTCAAACTCAAAATTTTTTTCTCTGTTGAAGGAGTAATAAATAGACTTCTCATAATTTATTTGTAGACAAATTCTGCCATCGTTATCATCCGAAAAGGATTGTGAATATAATTACATTCCAATTTATTATAATTTACCCTTAAATTTGTTTAACACTTAATTTATTCGTAAATTATATTGCTGTGATGAAATTTTTCATTTTACAAATTAAAAGAAATATTATTTATAAAATAAATTGTGAATTGTTCGTTTTAACATGTATATGAGTATATGAACATCAATTTGATAAATGCTACGAATGATATTAATTTTTGTTATTATACAAGTTGTACAAAATTGAAGTAACGGAATGATACATAGAATGATGTATTTTAGTTTAACTTTTTTTATACTTGAACATTTTCATCGAATCTGTTGTTGTTTACGTAAAAATAAGTAAATTCTTTTATCATAAGAAGAAAATTATGCTGTATCTAGAACATTCCAGGCCTTTATAAACGTTACAGTCTCTTTCTTATTAAACGCTAAAATAAACAAAGATATTTCAAAAAAATATGATTGTTTTTCTTCTGCGGAAATCTGTTTTTAACTTTTTTCAAATAATTTATTTTGACGTATCGCATAATTTAACCAAGCAAAATATTTTCTACCTGATATATTCTGCGATTGTACCTACTCATTGTTTTCATCTGATACTTTAATTTTTTTATTAGTAGATAACTAACATCACATCCTTCGCTCAAAGTACTCATTTAGTTAGTTCAAATATTTCGTTAAAAATTTATGTACATATTTCATTCAAAATTCTTCTTCTATGATAGAAACTTAATCTTCTTGTTTAAAAATGCATCATTTTTGTTCAAAATTCAAATATTCAGTTAAACATTTAACAGTTTTCTTCAAAACCCATGTTTTTGGCTTGAAAAATCAACATTTTTTATGAAATTTTTTTTATTGTTTATTGCCTGAGGAAGTCCTGTACGATGCATTGAAGACAATGCGAAGTAAAGGACGACCATCTGCATTTCGCCAAACTGCATGTTGTGGGCTGTAGTAAGTGGGCCTGAAGCTCGCAATATGGTTGTCATGCCTGAGAGCTTGTCTCGAGACGTTTGCAATGTTGAGAACAATCACACTGTCAGTTAGTAAGCGTGTCATGCCTGAGAGCCTGTCTGCAGGCGTTCGCAATGTTGCAAACAATCCGCCAGCAATATGGTGGTAATGCGGAGAGCTTGTCTCGAGACGTTTGCAATGTTGAGAACAATCACACAGTCAGTGAGTACGTTTGTCATGCCTGAGAGCCTGTCTGCAGGCGTTCGCAATGTTGCAAACAATTCATCAGCAATATGGTTGTCATGCTTGAGAGCTTGTCTCGAGACATGTGCAATTTTGATAACAATCACACTGTCAGTTAGTACGCTTGTCATGCCTGAGAGCCTGTCTGCAGGCGTTCGCAATGTTGCAAACAATCCGCCAGCAATATGGTGGTCATGCCTGAGAGCCTGTCTCGAGACGTTTGCAATGTTGAGATCAATCACACAGTCAGTTAGTAAGTTTGTCATTCCTGAGAGCCTGTCTGCAGGCGTTCGCAATGTTGCAAACAATCCGCTAGCAATATGTTTGTCATGCTTGAGAACTTGTCTCGAGACGTTTGCCATGTTGAGAATAATCACACAATCAAATTTAATTAATAACTCTAATAATTGTTAATTAATAACACTAATAGCCATTGATTCTATAGCATACTGCTGTTCATAGAATTAATTTCAACCCAATATAACTAATAACTATATAGATACGATACGATAAGATAATAAGAGAGAATCCGTTTTCCTATCTCATTTATGACGTAGGATATATAATGCGCACACAACAGACCATTGAGCAGCGAATCAAATTTATTCTGTAACGACCTTGTTTATACGACATTAATTTTCTGTATTTAAGAAATGTCACTTGCTTTTGTTTGGCTGAAAGGATAATGTGATGGCCCACCAACATTTTTATCTTTATATCCTGAGAATGCCAATAGAATATGCAAGTCGTTTAATTTTTTATTTTTTTAACATCCACGACATCAGTTTTGGAAAAATATTACATGACTAGAATGTTTAACAAAAGGTCGGCTGAAATGAATTACTCCAGTATCTTGCCTTACTCCAGGATCTTTTAATGACTTCTTTTCATTAAGATGGTGAAGAACTGACATAGCGGAAATTTTTACTTCGTTTTTCATACAATGTAATAGTTTTTTATGTCTTCTGTGTCTAGGCGATACACGTTTATGCGGCTGAGGAGGCCCTTCGTCGAAGGGCGAAACGTTAAAGTTTCTTAATAAATTATGGACCAGTATACCGACAATCATAACTTCTTCTAATTAATTTTATTACCTGGTCGACATCAAATAACAGCATCTAATCACACTGTCAGTTAGTAAGCCTGTCATGCCTGAGAGCCTTTGCTTCCTCGCTAACCCACTATCCGGCTCGAAGGACCAAAAATGTTAATTGATTATTGACGGGCTGGCGTGGGGCAGCGAAGGAATCACGTTTGGTCATGGTAAAGTCGACGAAAAAGGATACAAGACAATTCATCACCGTTATTACTGAAAACTTCAAAATACCTTTTATCGAGTTAATCCAAAATATGGGTCCCTGAGCCTATCCAACAAGGCGCTCCTTCTGTACTCAAAAAAGGTTTTGGGTTGTTTGAGAAAATTGGCACAGATGTAGCCTCCGGAAGCTACGACCACGATCGTTCACCGAACGATCGATCCCGACGCGACCGGAAGCAATACGTCATCCGACTCGTCACTTCCCACAACACCAGAAGATGATCGAGTCGGGAAATCACTAATCAAGGAATCCAAAAATGAATAAAACACTGACTTTACTTGAAGGGCTCAAATACCTGAGTTGTCGAGAAGAAACACACTTGATTAAAATCGTTGCAACAACCGACAATGTCTACACTTGCCTACACCTTGATAGCAACTGAAAAGTCCGGAAAAGCTCCCAAAACTCAACAAGGGAGCTTCACGTCACTACCTTAGTCCCCATTCTCACGAAAAGGAAAGCGCCTGAAACTCAAAGAACAGAGAGAGACCTTCAAGGAGAATGAGCGTTGGGCGGAAACCATTTGATTACCAATGAGGCCTTGAAGGTCACTCAAACAAGAATAACAACATCAAATAAATTATTAACAACCCTCATATGTTTTATTTATTGCGTCCAAGGAGGGTTGTTGTGCCACCCAATAGGAGGAAATTGATATCTCTGGAGTGGATTTATACTTTCTCATGTCTTCGACATGTAATGTATACTCGTATGCTTCCGCTAAGTCCTTTGGAAGACTCATATCCACAAAGGTCACCATTTTGTTCGGAAGTCCGCGGATAAAAGCCGTCAAGGCTATGTCGTTAACTGGCTTAGTCATTAGTTCGCTTTCCTTGACTTGCATCGAATTATGTGTGCCTTTAATGTGTTCGTGCGTGTATTTTTCTTGCAAAGCATGCTTCGCCCCACTCAACAGCTCCTGCATCCTACCATAACAATCACTAACCGTCTCTTGCTTTGTTTTCGTAAATGTCATGACTTCCTGGAATAACATTGAAATCTCTCCGCAGTGAAAACAGTTTCTTCAAATGTTTAACTAATTCATCTACAGTATTTAATTCCCAATCCCTTAAACTCTCTCTTTCGTGACGCCTGTTAGCTTACTGGGCTCTAAATATCTGACGGTATGTATATGCCAACAGCCATACCACGCTGAAAAAACCAGTTCTCGTCAGATCACTGAAGTTAAGCAGCGTTGGGCGCGGTTAGTACTTGGATGGGTGACCATTCGAGAAAACTGAGTGCTGTTGGCACATCGTGGGTGTGGTGAGCCCACACTTGTAGTTATTTACTACAAGAAACTATCCACCTAGAAACACTACCCGAATCAAGTAGTGTCACGTCTACCCTGAAAGGAAAATGGCTTAATGGTATACAATGTAGACCGCCCCATTACATATGTCCTGCAAGAATTCTTTCAAGGGTGTGTTTTTTTTGTCAAAATGAGGGATGTGATCTGTAACTTGTTGTAGTGTGATTTGTTCAAAAAATGACAGTATTCCTTGCCTTGCATCGAGGTTCAACGGCGTGCAACCCGGGTTGATGTTGGGATCGAAACCCGGTACATCAGTTCTATTACCCTCTGTGTTGTCATCCGAGTCCGTTATTTTCATTTTATAGTAGTGATACCTTTATTCAATAATCAATATTTCGATTCGCAGAATTGTAGACGCTTAGATTCTTATTTCCTGAATAATTCAAATCCTTATTTTGCTTAGGATTTAAATGTTTAGCAGTGACGTAGCAGATTCGAGAAATCCTAGAATAAATTTTGATAATTCAATAATGTGCTTTGACTAATCAACATTGATCCACTCTGTGAACAAGTTCTGGCAGTATGTTTATGAAGTTTTTCAGATCCTCAATTAGATCTGTCAAAAAACAATAAACCTCCCTAAAAAAATCACAGATGGATCATGCTAAATGCCTTCTAAAAACTAAAAATGCTTGCTATATTTCCGGAATGGAAATCAGCAATTCACGTTATGCAATCAGTTGTTTCATACTCTCATAAAAACAACCGAGATTACGCGTGATATACACTAGGGTTTAAGTTGAGCGGTCTGAACGTCGTGGAATAACTGATACAACTGCTTCATCCCTTGCAAACAAAGAATTGAGCATCGCACGAAATTCATTGTCGTTTGTAATTTTTGTAATTCTTACATGGGCTTCAAGGGTGGAGGGTTGAAAAAACAAGGTTCCATCTTTTGTTTTTGGTTTTGATTGCGACTTTTCACCTGCGCGTCTAGCAGATTTTTTTAAGGGTACCTCAAAAACATGAATTTGTTCAGCCATTGGTTGTTTTATGGCAGAAAAAGACACGTCTCATCATTCAATAATTCTTACAATTTCCGACATAATTTTCTAACCATTGAATCTCGTCGTCCAAACTTTCAAAATTGATATTTCGAGCTACAGGTACTGAGCATTGTTTGGCGTAAAATTTTCAATTTTCATTTGTTTTTTGAATTTTGTAAATGCTTTGGCTCTGGTAATTTATTTTTTATCAAAGAAGGTTTGCTGAAGAAAAGTGGCCTCAAAAATTTTGAAAATGCTCAACTTTTTGAATTACTATCAAAAATGTCTAGTAGATCTGTGCACAGGCGATCTGTGCACAGGCCATCTGTGCACGTCTATACTTTGACGTGCACAGTTGGGAGTCTACAATCTGTGCACGTGAACCGTCGCTAGGGTACTATCTGTGCACGTCGAAATGTATACGTGCACAGATGGGCCGGTGCATAGTTGTTCCTGTGGTCAAAAACATTCACAGTTGTACCAGTGGCCATCGACGTGCACAGATGGACTCGTGCGCAGTTGCCCCGTGCACAGTTGTCTATCACCCCCAAAAGCCAAACCAATATGTCAATTCTTTCGAAAGGTATCGTGCTGGTAAACTAAAAATCTACAGACACACACGCATGCAAACACGCAGCCAGACAGACATATTTGCAACGACCTGTTTTTTGGGTTCAGAAGGTCTCAAAACGTTGACATTTGACAACAACGGGGGAAGGGGGGGGGGGGTGCAAATTTTGAACAAATCTAATACCTTCTCTGATGAGAATGTAATAATTTGTAATTGTAAAATGTACGCAGTAAGACTGGAGATTTGAGGCTGAAAATTTTCAAACTAAACCCTGAAGGATGAAACAATTGTTAATTTTTGGACTTTGAAATCTATAATAATTACACCGCCTCTTTAGGAAGGCATAAAAATACTTTTTCCGTAGTTTGAGTTAACTTTGAATTAAGCGAGCTTTTTATAATTCAAAGATCAAAAGTTGCCATTTACATTTTTGGAAAACTCTGCAGATTATCCACCTTGCTCGCAATATTTGACTTGGTTAATGTATAATTATGTAGTAAATGTGTCAAAACCCCGGTTAAAATCTAAATTTCTTAATATTATACACGAAAATAAGTTTTTATTTTTATTTTCATTACGACTAGAAAAAAATTCTTGGTCATTTTTCGGTTTTCTTCTGTTAAAAAAAAATATTTACCAGTGAACCATCTATGCCTAAATGAGAAAATTCAAGTGATTACTCATTTTTAACTTTCATTAAAGAGTTTAAGAAGCGTTAGTGTATACATGACGCAGCCGGAAGGTAATATTGTAAAACTTGTAAAGAGGCTACGTCACTTCAAAGTGGAAACAAACAAGATTATTTGCAGGCTTAGTATGCTTCACCTTTGTTTATTCACGTTGAAAATGATAGCACAGAAAAATTACGAAATTCAATTAAACATGTCAGCAAACCCTGTTAGACAAGTCTTCTAATTTTAAATCACTTGAACTAAAAATTAAAACATTTGAAATTTGTCAATTTCAAAGTCCAAATAGTCATTTATAATTAATAACAAAGGAGAATTATCTAATATAAATAATTTCCATCATGCGAGGTTTAAAATAAGAGCATGTTTTAAAATCACATACTCAACATTGTGAACATTTCAAAAAAGCAGCCTTTAAAATGAAATAAGTTAGAATTTGAAGTCTGAAAAATTATTAAATATCAAAACCAGAATGACTTTCTTTCAAATTTCATTCCGTAGCCTATTAATGCTCTAATGAAGTGGATCAAATATTTTTCCTGGCCTTTTTACTGTGAAAATTTTTGGAACTTTTGTCCTTTTGCAGTGGGTTTGCCTGAAGAAGAGTATGACGAACGAGCGGGTGGGTGGGTGGATCAACAACGGACTAAAACTACAATAATAAAAAATGTAACTTCGAAGAATGGGAAACTGAAATTCCTTTATTATCAAATGTTTCCCGTCCTAAAAATTGAATAATTTTAAGTAGATAGGGGAAAGATGGTAAATCCTTAATAATGTTTTAACGTCTGGGATAATTTATATAAGAGAAATTCAAACAATACTTCCAGACAAATATTATTTAATGAAATTTGACGTTTCGTCACCAGTCATGGCGACCTCATCAGAAATCCTTGGTTCAAATCTATCAACAGAATTACAAAGGAAATTACATAAAATAAAAGTATATCAAACATATAATTTAAAAAAAAGAAAATATTCAAAATACGGAGGCTTACCATTAAGTAGAGCGGTCAGATTTAGTTATATATTTAATATCCATTTTCGAAGAAAGAAAGAACAACTTCGGTTAGACATCGTAGTTTTATACGTAAAAGTTTCGTATGTAAAAAATTAATAATCAATTATAAGAATAATTGAAGTTTGTACTTCTTTGAAAAAAGTCCATTCTCGGTACTCAATCTGAAGTGTTAGAAAAATAGAATTAGTAGTAAGTTCTAAGTTTAAAAGACTTTCAAACAAATAGTTTGAAAAGTGACAAGAAAGGAGACTAGAAAAATTTCATAAGGATAAATTAGAAATTTCATTACCTGATTGAATAGTAGCAAACTGTTTGAAATTTATTTTGTTGTTATTGATAAAAGTTTTTAAATTAAGTTTAAGATCCATGTTTAAAATCCATGTTTAAAAAATAAAATCAAAGAAAGGAGCATGGTACAGAGTACCATGCTGGTTCGGAGTAGACCGAGTACTGGAAGGATCAAACATACTGAGTCGAAGGAAAGAGATTTAGGTGCCGAGTTTAAATTTAAAAAAAAAATATATAAAATTTTTTTTAAATAAATTAGGAAAGCCATTAGCATACTTTTTCTAAAATCATATTATAGGCAAAATTATAAAATTTCAAATCAGTAATCTTATTTAAAGCATTACTACTCTCATTTTCAATATACATCATATCGACAAAGTTTCTTTTATAATGATTTTGCTCTTCATGTAATATTTTAATGTCGTCCCATTTAATATAATTTGAGTTCCCATTATGGACAGAATGAATGTGTTTAGCAATTTCTTTATGGTTTTTCGTACAGTGATTAATATTTCTGAAATGCTCATTTTTACTAGTCTCTAACGATCTTTTAGTTTGTCCAATATAGGACATACCACAAGAACAGTCCAATTTATAAACAACATTACAATGTTATAATTTTTCCAATGGATCTTTTCCTAATTTGATAAAATGGTAAAATTTTAAATCAATTCTAAAAATAGTATTAATGTTAAAGTTACAAAAAAGTATACGGATTGGATAAAATATATCTGGATAGAAATAAAAAGATACAACTTTTTTCTGTTGATTATTATTGGTTAGATTTAACTCTAGAGATGGTTTTTTATTATTTATTTCAAAGAGTCTTATTTTAATGCGTTTTTCAATAAACTGTTTAGGATAACTATTGTAATTTAATATTTTTTTGACTAAAATTAAATTTTCATGGTGAAAAGATTTATCAGAGAGAAGAACAGCTGAATTAACAAGATTTTTTGCAATACCAATCTTTTGGTGTATGGGATTATTTGACAAAAAATTTTAAAGTCTACCAGAATATGTGCTTTTTCTGAACCAGTTTGTGATGATATCATGTGAATTTTTTCTAATAATTTTTAAGTTTAAAAAAAAACTGATGTAATTGTCAGATTCAACTTCAAATGTAAATTTTAACCTTTTGTGATAGCTATTAAAACAAGAAACAATATTTTTAATTTCATCTTTTGGAACAATGAGAAAAGTATCTTCGACATATCTATAAAATGAATGGATTTTGACCTTTAACTTTTTAAAGATTTCTAATTCGAGATCTTGTAAGACTATTTCAGCAAGAATACCTGATATCGGAGACCCCATAGGAGTGCCGAATTTTTGATTGTAAAAATGTTTATCAAATTGGAAACTAGTAGAAGTCATGAGAAAAGAAATACCAGACTTGAAATCATCTTGAGAAATATTAGTGAAGTTTTTTATGTGACACCATCTCTTATCGATACCAGAAAGAACCAATTCTAAAGGAATATTAGTAAAAAGTGAGATTACATCTAAAGACATAAAAATATGGTTATCAGGAATTTTGATTTTAATAATATTTTCTCGGAAAGTAGAATAATTTTCAACAAACGAATTTAATTTTGGAATGGAATCAGATAAGATTTTACTCATAGTTTTAGCCAAGTAATAAGTTGGAGTATTAATATAAGATCTACTCGGTGGGTTTCCTATCACCACTACGTAGCGCGTCCTCAGGTTGCGGATAGAGGAACGGCCCGTGAGGCTGAACAGCCCCTAAGGTTAGCTGCGAATACAAGAATAAGCAGTCGCGGACAGCCAATAGGAGCCAGT
>CAKNYM010051457.1:176295-276851 GCA_932195095.1 Andricus curvator | reverse complement strand
GAACTTTCGAGTTCGAACTGCTAATCTATAATAATAATAATTAATATAAGATACCACAGGTCTTAAAGGAAAATTAATTTTATGGACCTTTGGAAGGCCATACATTCTTGCTAAATTGGTATTGGAAGTTGATGATGATTTTATTTTTAAATTTCTACCCAAATATCCTTTAGAATTCCATTCTTTTAATAAATCAAAAGTAGAAGTTTGAAGTTTTTTGAAAGGATTAGAATCAATTTTTTCATAGGTATTAGTGTCGCTGAGCATTTCATTCATTTTAGAATAATAAGCAGATTTTTTAAGAATTACAGTAGTATTACCTTTGTCGGCAAGAGTAATTAAAATATATTTATTATGTTTAATTAAGTTTTTTGTTATTTTAATATTATTAGCAATTTTTTCATCAATATGAGAGATTTTTTTCGGTTTAAAAAAAAATGTGAAGTTAAAGATAATACTTTATGTCTAAATTCATCTCTAGATTCCAATGGAATCTTATCTAAATTAATTTCTAAATCCTTTACGATTTCTAAAATTTGGTTTTCTTTCTTTGAAACATAACAGGAACTAAATTTTTCGCTAAGTCGAAGTATGTCGATTACAGGTTCAGGAATTGTTTTTTCTGACAAATTTTCAAACTTTTTGTTTAAAAGTCTCTCAAACTTAGAACTTACTACTAATTATATTTTTCTAACACTTCAGAATGCGTACCGAGAATGGACTTTTTTCAAAGAAGTACAAACTTCAATTATTCTTATAATTGATTATTAATTTTTTACTTACGAAACTTTTACGTATAAAACTACGATGTCTAACCGAAGTTGTTCTTTTTTTCTTTGAAAATGGATATTAAATATATAACTAAATCTGACCGCTCTACTCAATGGTAAGCCTCCGTATTTTGAATATTGTCTTTTTTTAAATTATATGTTTGATATACTTTTATTTTATCTAATTTCCTTTGCAATTCTCTTGATAGATTTGAACCAAGGATTTCTGATGAGGTCGCCATGACTGGTGACGAAACATCAAATTTCATTAAATAATATTTGTCTGGAAGTGTTTTTTGAATTTCTCTTATATAAATTATCCCAGACTTTAAAACATTATTGAGGATTTACCATTTTTCCTCTATCTACTTAAAATGATTCAATTTTTAAGACGGGAAACATTTAATACTAAAGTAATTTCAGTTTCCCATTCTTCGAAGTTCCTTATTTTATGATTGTAGTTTTAGTCCGTTGTTGATCTATCCACCCGTCCGTTCGTTCGTCATACTCTTCTTCAGGTAAACCCACTGCAAAAGGACAAAAGTTCCAAAATTGTTCACAGTAAAAAGGCCAGGAAAAATATTTGATCCACTTCATTAGAGCATTAATATTTGTCTGGTAGTGTTGTTTGAATTTCTCTTGAATAATTTTGAATTTCAGGGTTCCCAAACTCTATGATGTCAAATCAGAAGCCAGCTTTACATTGTGAAATTTGGAATTGCAAACTCTCAAAAACTGAAGAATAGCAAACTATACAACTTAAAAGTTTAGTAATTCTGTAAGTGCTAAAAATACTGCACAATTTAAAATTGTGAATATTTTAAAGAACTTATATTTGCAAACGCTTCCAATTTGATATGATTTATGTATTAAGAAAAGTAATTTTTTATTGAAAAATGCATGTAGTACGAAGAATCTTTCATGAAGATTGTAAACGATAAAGTCAATGTAAGTTATTCTTACGGGGGCTCCACTGATATTATCGGTAAATTTTAAATGCAACGTAATTTAAAAACGTATGTGAAACCAAATTCATAACACAATGGCATGCATAATAAACTTCGAGAAAACAGGATAGAAGAAATAATTTACTTGGCCTACATTGGCATCCGATTTACATATAGACTTTACAATTAATTTATTACACTGCTGGATATTCAAGCGAATCAAGAAAGAAGTAAGAGTTTAAATTCAAAATGAAAAATAGATTTTGAATAATTTTTCTTCATATGATTTTAGAATACGCAGGAATTTCAAAATGATTCTGCGACATCTGATAGCGATTATTCTTTTGAGTCTTATTTTACGAGGGAGTAAGTTAAATTTTAAAAAAGTTGTTAAATACCTTTTATAATATTTTTGTGAAGAAATAAACAATTTTGATGTAAATTTTTGTAATTTGTGATGACGTAATTTCCTAGAAAATGTAAATGTAAATAGATACACATTGGACAGATCATACGTTTCATCAGTAAACAATAAACAGTAATAATTCCTTAAAAAATATCCAAATAATAAAAGTTACAATTTAGGTAATGGCATCTTGGAATAAAGCGTTACAATTTTTATTTATTTTTGCAGATGCATTCAGTCATAAAGATGCTAAGAACTGGGAAGAAAAATATCCAGAATGTAATGAGAAACATCGACCTGGCACAATTTTAAAGCCAACCGACGAGTATGGTTTGCCAATTATTGATCAAGAACTGAAATTTACAAACTCTGTTAAATTACCAACAAAAATGAATTTGTTGAAAAAGTACTTCAACTTTCTACCAGAAAAAAAATTAATTTGCAAATAGGAATGGAATAATTGAGTTTTCAGACGCAAAAATTAATTTTAAAAAACGCATTCTCAACAGAAAACATAGATTCTTGACCAAACAGATGGATCTTCGAAATTCCAACTAAAGAAGATTTCTCAGTTGAGAAAAAAAAATTAACCAAATCGTTTAATTTTTAAGCCAAAGATGGTATATAATTCTGTAAAAAACAGTTCAATTTTCAACAAAAGAGGTAAAACAAATTTTGAACTAAAGAAGATTATTCAGTCGAGAAAAAAAAATTCACCAAATTATGGAATTATTAAGACAAAGAGGCGAATTTTCATCGAAAAAGTTTAATTTCTACAAAAAGGTAATTTCCTACAAAATCTTTAAATTTTCAACCTAATAGATGATTCTTTAAATAAAAAAATTAGTTTAGAAAAATGGTTCATACTCATACACAAAGAAATTACTTTGTTGTTTTTACCAATTGAAATTACAGATATAGTTTGTTGTTTCAACGAGAATCTTTTTTTAAACAAAAGAAGCGTTCGAAGATTTTTCATCTGAGAATTCAAATTAATGCAGTTAAAAAAAACTCAGTCTAAAATAGAAAAAGGTTTATTTGAAGGGATTGAAGTGATTCAATATCATGTTTTACATACCAATACGATAATAAAATTCTATTTTAAAATAGGAAATAGTCCACTGTAGGAGTCATACGTACCTGAAACAGAAAAAAAATTTACACCTCAGTATTTAGTACAATAATATATATTTTTTAAATATTCAAGATAGAAATCTTAACATGCTTTAGTAAGATATTGAGTTTGAATTAGATATATCCTGTAATCTTATTTATAAATTTAAATTGATTAAATAGATGAATTTAGAAAACTTTGAAAATGTATTAAAAAGGTCAAAAATGAAATCTTGGCGAGATTATCAACCAAAGAGATGAAATTTCTGCCAAAAGAAATGAATTTTCAACTGAAATGACGAGTCTCAAACAAATATTTTTGTTGTCAAAAGAGTTCAACTTTCAACTGAGTAGTTGAATTTTTAATCAAGAAGATTAGGTTCTAACAAAGAAGATCCATTTTCTACCAAAAAGACAAATTTTCAACTTTTAATACATTTTCAAAATTTGGTGTAATCTTTTTAATATAATGAATTGAAAAATGTAAAAAACTTTCAGAATTGCTTGACAAACTTTGGTTGCACAATCTATGTTGATTCCTCTGATAACTTTTTACTTTAAATGTTTTGTGAAATATGAGTTATTCTTTGTAAGTCAGAGAAAATAAATTGTTATTAAAAAAATATATCTTTTATAAATTGTCTTCTTGTCCAAAATCAGAAGTTCTACAATTGATATACATTCTTGTGCATTTTTCAATGATTATTTATTTAAATCACAAGAATTGTTTCTAATTCCAATTTTAAATTGTGCGCCAAGTGCGGCCAACCAGTGCGCCGCCCGACCGCAAGCGCAGTAGCAAAAGGCGCCAACATTGGCATCACTGAACCCATGAACTCAGTTCGGTTAGGTACGCCAAACGCGACAGTGTGAAATTTCGATTTGTGCCTTTTAGACCCCCGTGGGGTAACAACATTACAAAAAGTGATCTGGAGACAAATTATTATTATTATTATCGATTAGCGGTTCGAACTCGAAAGTTCATCGCCTCATCTACCCGAAACCGCCACGCATCTCTATCCTGTCCATCCTCCATCCAGTTTAAGTAATCATGTCCTAGTTCTTTTAGATCTGAGCTCTCCAAAAGGCAGCCATTGGCTGCAAAGACTGCCAGTGGCAGTCACGAGACTAGGTCAAACAGGCCCTCATAAATTTTCGTCGAACTTGTCCTTCGATTCGTTCCTAATCCTTCACGGTAAATTACAGTGTGAACAATGAGCCGCAACGAGCCGTGACCGTAACGACCGTAACCCCTTTCAGGATTCCTAGAAAGCGAAGAAAAAAGTGACAGAAAAAATTGGTGGCAGCCATGCACTTGCCGTGGCAGCCACCACCTGCTGAAAGTGGTGAGCCCTGTTTTAGATCATCCCTTACATTTTTCTCCCATCTGTTTCTCGGTCTGCCTAGAGGTCTCTTACCAATCGGTTTCCCTCTCAAAACTTGTGCCACTTTTCTTTCATTGCCCATTCTTGCTACATTCCCCGCCCAGCTTAATTTACGCGTTTTCATTCCTCTATCAATATTTGCTGACCCGTAGAGAGTGTGCAGCTCATCATTATGCAGTTTTCTCCATTCACCAGTCTCTTCGTCCCTTTTTGGAGCATACATTTTTCTAAGTACTTTATTTTCAAAAACTCTAAACCTATTCTCCTCTCCTTTCGTCAGCGCCCACGTTTCACACCCGTACATAACGACCGGCATTATTATTGTTCTGTAAATTTTTACTTTGATGTTTCTAGATAGCAATCGCGATTTTAGTAGTGTGTTTGCTGCATGATAGCACCCATTGCCAGCGTGCAGCCGCGCGTTGATTTCCGTTTCAATGTTATTTTTGCTAGTTATAACCTATATCATTCAAAAGTGTGACTCCTGAGCTTTTAAAATCACTATATGTAAACACATTTATCTTTATTCAACCCCGGGTCTTCTTGACCTCCATGGGGTAACAACGTATACTAAAATACGTGGAGTAAATGAGGATCAACACGATGGGAATGCAATATTGTAAAACCCTTAAACAGCTTATGTGGAAACACTTGAATTATTTACATACCTATCTATTTGACCCTACTTATTCAAGCTAGAAAATAATTCCACGAAATCTCGATTTGATATCGAAAACAATCGACAAGGAAAGTTGACTAATTTTTCAATTACCGAATTTGAAAAATAATTCGGAAAGTATTTCTAATTGTACGTAAATGATTGTAGAAAATTACAAGCCCTTACAACGCAATACAAGATTTCACAAAAGTTAAAATACATATTAAATTACATAAAACTTACACCATCTTGATTCATATTGATCCCATATTGATCCATTGTAATTTAGAGATCATAAAAAATTCTTATTTTTCTTCACTTTTTTAAACAAATCAGAAGGAAATATTTTGAAAATGAAACCTGACTATAACGTTAACAATTTCTCAATAGGTCCTTCTTATTATTTCAGTAGCTGCGTTTTATTAAACTCTTCCATTTTTCATCTTCTCCATGTTTATACCTTCATCAAAATTAATATATAGGTACAGTTTTCAATAATTTATTTTTTAACAAACAATTAGTCTTGAACCAATCTGACAGAAAATTAATTTTTACTTTTCGTAACATTTTCTGGTACAGATGACCACTTTTCATTCACAGCCTTATAAACAATATATTTTTCATAAATCTATGCTTACCTATAAGAAACAATTTTCAAGGTAGCAAAAAATGTGCTGTTGCAACAATGAGCGGTATTTTGAAAATATTTAACTCTTATACGTATTGTGCTAAAACTTGTGAATAATATCCTTTGAGCCTGAAAAGTATACCGGGTGTCCAAAAAGTCCTGGGACGGCTAAATTTTTCCTCAGATAAGATATTTTTCAGGGAGGTCAAGATCATTCTTGAAGTAACTTTCAACGAGGAATTCAATGGTGACCTTTATTTTAATCATGACCATGACCTTCACGGTAATTTCAAGGTAAAATTGATTTTTTTAAACGGGAACCCCTATTTTTGACCCCGGGAACTCAGAGATCTGAAAATTTTACGTCCAGATGTGACCTCGACCAATCGAAAATTTGACCTGGGAAGGTCATTTGACAAGGTCAAACAACGTACAGCAGGATGACTCGACTGGCATGCATTTTTGAAGAAAATGTCCAACGCAAGAGTTGTAGCATTTTCGGCCCACGATCGATTGGTGACCTTGACCTTGAATTGACCAGGACCTTCACCAGGACATTTTCTTCAAGAATGCATGCCAGTCGAGTCATCCTGCTGTACGTTGTTTGACCTTGCCATGACCTTCCCAGGTTCCCATTTGAAAAAATCAATTTGACCTTGAAGTTATTGTGAAGGTCACGGTCATGATTAAAATAAAGGTCACCATTGAATTCCTCGTTGAAAGTTACTCGAAGAATGATCTTGACCTCCCTGAAAAATATCTTATCTGAGGAAAAATTTAGCCGTCCCGGGACTTTCTGGACACCCTGTATATCTAGCTCAGTGGAGTAATGATAATAAAATAATGGTGAAAAGTCGAGTCTCGCTCAGGTGATTGCAACGAGCTTCATTTTTTCAACTTCGGCGTTACCTAAATATCTAGCGGTTTTAGCTAATTTTGCCATCTAGGAATTATATAGCTAAACCTTGACATTTTTTAAATAAACTAAAATCTTGCAAATTCTTTCAAGTCGTTGGTAATACCTTGAAATATTGGAAATCCTGAAATGCTAGAATATTTAATAATTTACTGGTGGAAAAAATTGTTTCAAGAAAGTACAACATTTCTACAACTGTATATTTTGTCAAAACTTGTACAAAAATGTACACAATTTTTACATAAAAGTGAAACAAAAAACTGTAAAGTACAAAATTTTACAATTTAAAAATTTGTATAATTTTTTCTACTATGTTGTGAGAACTTCCCAGCTGTCATAAATTTAGAAGCTTTCAAGTATTTTTATACGCTGTATATCGTGAAAATGTATAATTTTCTGGAATTATTGACGTGGACAATGAATTTTCAGAGTTGAAGTTTCTATGAAAGACAATTTTATGGTATTTAAAAAATTATTACCACTTGCTCCTTGTTCTGGAAATCATGTGGAAAATTCCAGTTTTTTCGAATCTCTTTCACTACGTCGATCATTGATCTGTATTTTCTTATCGCAACGAAATCGATTCAAAAAACAACTATCCACAACGAATAATAGGGTATCAGTTCTGAAATAAAAAATACTGAATAGTTATCGACACACAAGGTGTCAGAAATTCGAAAAAACTAGAATTTTCTACACAATTGTTAGAATGAAATTTTAACAATGTATTTAAACTTTTGAGCGTGTATTCCAATTTTTAATCAAGAAGGTTAGCTGACTACCAAAAAAAGGAGAATTTATAACAAAATATATGAATTCAGAAAGAAATGGTTGAAATGTTAGCTGAAAATGATTGATTTTCCATCCAACACCTGGATCTTTAGTTAATAAAATTAATTTTTGACAAAGAATTTCAACTTTAACCTTCAAGAAGCCGACTTTTTTTTAATATCTCGAAAAAGTGCCGCGATCCTAGTCTATAGTGGTTTTATTGCAAAAGTGAACTAAGGTACGCATCTTTTCAAATCTTATGTGTTACAGTAGGTTATTGTTCCTCACGTACAGTTATTACGTGTATACTTTTTTTTAATTCATGGTAAAAAACCTGTAAACTGTAATTTTTTATCCTTTTTCAATACCTTCCATTTGAGATGAAATTGTAATAATTATGATGATCATAATAAAAGATGTAAAGTGATATAATCATTTCTGAAGGACAATCTTGTAACAAATAACGTCGTCATCTTACATATAGGTGAGATAACGACTACTTACGTATATATTTGTACTCTGATGATGCAATAGAATATTCTTTGGTTACATTTATTAACCCAATTATTCACTGAAGCATTAATCAGTTTTTCCTCTACATTGCCAACATGAGGATGGTCTATACTTTCATTTTCACTCTGGCTGTCGTCTCTAATTCTATTGGTGAATATACTAATATAATATATTAATCATTTTTTTCAATATTTTATATAATACATGCATGAATACGGCCATTTCTCAGGCCAGTGGAGAGAACACAAAGTGCCCGTTTCCAGCTTATAATCATATAATGGCCATTTATGCATAATATACTACTAAGCTTACAACAAGGAAATTACTTTTCAGCATCATAATATAATTTTTTACCAAATATTTGAATTTGCAAACTACAAAAACGAATTTGTTCAAGGATAGTTGAATCATGAAACCGAAAACCGTTAAACCGTTAAAAATTGCTCAAATAGAATTGCGCGATGAGGTTACTTTTTGCTCATAAGTCAGGCTGAGAGTAGGCGAATGCGACTATATCATCAGCATAAGCAAGCAGGATAATGTCACATAAGTGACCTCAAAACACGAAGTCAGACTCTCGTAAGTGCGAATGGACATGTGAGCGTTATCATAGCGATTTTTTATAATTCGTAAAAGTTTAGTGGACATGCCTGTCATTAGAAGTTTGCGCCATAGATGGCAGTGGTTTACTGGGTTAAAAGCCTTTTTTAATTCTATATGTATACCATTAAACCATTTCCCTTTCAGGGTAGGCGTGACACTACCCGATTCGGGTAGTGTTTCTAGGTTTTTCTTGTCGTTATAAATAACTACAAGTGTGGGCTCACCACACCCACGATGTGCCAACAGCACTCATGTCAGTATTCTTGAATGGTCACCCATCCAAGTACTAACCGCGTCCAACGCTGCTTAACTTCAGTGATCTGACGAGAACTGGGTTTTTCAGCGTGGTATGGTATATAAAAAGCAAAAATTCGTCTCTTTGGGATAGAAAGATGAATCTGGATTAAAGAATTTAGGTTCAAAATATGGTTAATACAACTTCTTCCAGGCCTGATGCCGGCCTGATTTTCTGGGAGAATGTTTACCCCGTTAATCCACGCAGTCAACCTTGTCAAAGGAATCTGAGAGATCTCAGCAATACTGTTTACAAAGGCGATTTCCCGATAACTATCAGGATCAGATTTGTCGTTCTTTTTATGCAGCATAAATACATGAATTTTAGCCCAGCTGGATGAGACTCTTTCCTTAGTTCAGATCTTTTTGAAGAGGCGCCCTTAGTAAGATCCAATTTTCCGAAAGGTTTTTGAGAAATTTATTGAGAATCCCATTCTCACTCGGCACTTTATGACATTTGAATTTTGATAAAGGGGCTTTAAATTCATCAAACCAGATATCACAGTTCAATAAAGGGTATTCGTTTACAATATACTGTATGTGAAGAGGAGCCTCAATCGGATAGAGAGAAAAAAGAAGATCTTGCAATACATGCATGCTCATATTGTTAGTCGAAGGAGACCTCAACCTAAATAAATTGACCGTTGGCCAAAAATCATTAGGATTATTACAAGCCGCTAGTGAATTCAACAGTGAAGATTCGTGTTGCCCCTTCTTGGATTCATGTAACTCCAGAACGGATCTTTTTATTCCCAGGCATTTTGACAGTTCTGAATCGGCAAAACCCGAACTTGTAAAGACATTTAAAGATTGTAAACGCTTAGGGCGCATTACTCTAAATTCTTTATCATCCTAAGGTTTTCTCCCTGGAGTACGCCATTTAGGCTTTACATGTAAATCTAACTCATCAGCGACAGTTGTATAGTGTCAAATTTGCATTCCAAATTATTTTATAATATAAAAATGAGTCTCCATTTTCACTTGCGTCCATCTTCATGGAATACGAAATATCAACCCGAACCGAATTCAGAATCAATTCCAAAAATAAAAACAAAACAATGTGTTGTTTTAAATTCAAACACAGTGAGCCTCAATCATTTTCAACCTAACAGTTCTGTGGCACAACTTTTTTCTACAGAATACTTTTCTTATGATTTTAGAGTATTTTATACCAGAATCTTAAATAAAGTTTCGAGCTCATTTTGAAATTTTTTCAACAATGAACATGATTCCTCTATTTCTTCCCGCAGAATTAAGTTCGCAGTCAAGCAGAGATTGCCCTGACACTCGCCGCCCGATTCACTGTCGCTCTTCTCCTTCCCGTCATATACCTGAGGTTCCTGAGGAGCATCCTCTTCGTGCGAGGGACAGGTTGCCTACTGGTAGGCCTCCTTCTCCTGAAATACTTGGACACGCACTTGGACAACTTGGATACATTCGGCTTATACCCCGCAGAAATCAGAATATACGATTCGAATTTCGAAGATACGTTTTTCCTGCCGGTTACGAAATTAGATTGCTATCAGAAGGAAGGAGATATAGTCCCGTTCCAGGCCAAGAACATATTGTTTTATCAGCATCCAACGGTGACATTTTTGCAATATTAGAGCATAGCGGGGTTCTTCGTGGAATATATTCGACCAAAAGAGGTTATCCGAGACTCAAAATAAATATGATAAGCGGCGAAGTTAATTATTTGACCTCACATGAAATGCGATATTGTCCAGTAGGCAAACGTCACCCAATCTTTCCCTACAATTTTATTGAAGCTTCAGCAAAGGACGATTCACTACAGTCTAAATGGAATCCTAATAGCGAACGTAAATATGGTTCTTCTCCTTCTGACAGACAACATTCACCTGGCCGTACTTCTCCTCAGGAGCAATCTCTTCATGCTGACACGAGGTCGCCTCCTGGGTGGCCGGCTTCTCCTAAATTACTTGGATATACACTTGGACAACTTGGATACATTCGGCTTATTTTCCGCACAAATCCGAACCTACGACTCGAATTTCGAAGATACGTTTTTCCTGCCGGTTATCCAATTAGATCGTCAACAGAAGAAAAAATGTATAGTCCCGTGCCACCCGAAGAACAGATTGTATTATCAGCATCCAATGGTGACATTTTTGCAATATTAGAGCATAGTGGGATTCTTCGCGGAATATATTCGACAAATAATACTCATGCGAGAATCAAAATAAATATAATAAGCGGCAAAGTTGATAATTTGACCCCAGATGAAATGCGATATTGTCCAGTTGGCAAACGGCACCCAATCTTCCCCTACTATTTCATTAAAGCTTTAGCAAATGACGATTCACTGCATTTCGAGCGGAATCCTAATAGCGAACGTAACCCTGGTACTTCTTCTTCTGACAGACAACATTCACCCGACAAAATTCTGATCAAATCAGAACCAACGATTTGAATTCCAAAGGAACCTTCTGTCTGCCTATAAATCAATTCAAATGCGAATAGATCATACGAGCTATGTGCTTGGGCCAAACCAAGAATATATTGTATTATCAACATCCAATTGTGACGTTTTGGGGATACTGGATACTGGACACCTTTTCATGAAAGATGTTGCAAATTGCGATTCACTACAGTTTGTGTATCATTAATAATTAATGAGAAAATTGTAAAATAAAAGATAATAATCCTTGTAACCTGAAGTTGGATCAAAAATTGTTGTTTTTGAAAACTTTACGTCAATGCAAATAACGAACTTTTACGTACGAGATGGAAATTTTCAATGTTGAAAACCTGTGAGAGAGCTCTAATTAATTTAAATAATTTGTTGAATGTTGTGGGATCGTGATTACCATCCTATTAATTCAAGATGTTTTCTTTTTTTGCTGCCGTCTTACAATTGAATATCAATGATGAATGCCCGGGGGAAGGAAGGAGTGGGCATGGATTGGATTTCCCGTTTTTTGGATATGATGTAACTTGTGAGGTTCACACCTTTCCCTGGACTGTTCCACTTCGTTAACAACTACACTGGGACCTATTCGCCGTTTCTAATCTGGGTGCAGTAAGCTGATTCGAAAAACCGACACATTTTTGACGGTAGGAATCGCGTTTTTTTCGGATTTCGTAGTACTACTTGTCGGTGCAAGAAGTAGTAAAGACCTTTGATGAGAATTTTGGGCGTGACATACTCGAAGGTACGAATGCATAGGTGAGGCAGGGCATTTTTGCAAGCATTGCCTAGTTTGATTTTATGTTCGTTGTCAAGCTACAATTTGGGAACGAACCATGGAAGGTAGCTATATTAGGAATCGCTAAATTCTAAAGAATGCTGACTGCCATAACGTAACTCAGAGACACCTCTGGTTCTTTCAATTCAATATTTTCAAATTATTATTTGAATTTGATTGACTATTAATTAATAATTGTTTCCAATTTATTTTATTTACTGCAGTAGTTTATAACTGTCCATTGTCATCAGTTCATAATTTCGAAAATAATGATTAAGGGTTCATTATTATAGATCAGATAAGTTTTCCAAATGAATCGTTCGTTCACATAGGGAGGGCGCTGGGAGATAAGGAAATGCACCTACCAGAACGGTATGTAACAAACCTACCATGGATCTTTTGCTTATTTTTTTGAAAACTGGGTCAAAATGAACAGTCCTTTCCCATGCTAGTTAGGTTAATTATTTTCTCTTAGTAAAATTTCTGAGCTACGTGAAAAGGTAATAAACTTATAAGATAACTTCTCGGAACGTGTCACAACTTAAAATATAGTTGGTTTAGATACTTTTTGTCTAGACATATACGGGATTAGTAGTGATTTTTTAATACTTCATTTACACCAGAGCCTTAGCCATTACATTAAAAGGTAATGTAATTTACATTTAATTCTAGCTAATTCTGTGTAGTAGTTTGAAGTTATTAAAGAGAATATTGTACATTCGTGTACATTTTTTTTTCATGTTACACTTCCACTCTAGAAATTGTTGACTTTTTGCATTTTAACACTTAGGTGCATTCTTCTCTCTTTCATTTTTATAGGGATCACTCACTATCACTAATCATTTCACATGAGTTAGAAGCGTTTCCACCAGTAGTTGTACCTTGGGCAGAGGCATCCGCGATACTCTTGATGTATTGGCTGCTTTTTCAGTAGCCCGCTGGATGATTTCCTTGGAAAGGATCTGACTTGAATTCTTGTTAGTGGCTCTTGGATATATCTTTGGATTCTAACTCACCTTCATGGTGTTGTCCAAAGTCAGCTTCTTCGATTTTTGAGTCATTCGTTTGACGTTACTAATACTGTACCTTCTAGATCGCTTCTTTCTGATACAAGCGACACAGGCTAATATTACTATTAAGATTTGAGAGAGAAAATAGGTAATTAATCGCAGGATTGTTAATAAACCTAATTCAATATAAGACCCTCAAGTAACTGTTCAATGGTTTTTGCGGAATGCCTTGTCATCACTGGTTGCCTCTAATTTTTTCTCGATTTCTCATTAAAATTCTACATTTTTTTTGTCGGTTGGCAACGTCTTCTTTTGATGATCTAATAAGCATTAAGTCCGTGATGTTAATCTTCTTGTTATTGTGTCCAACAACAGGATAAAGGAATATTCCTTTTTATATATATAAAAAATATATATATATTATATTTTTATATTTTACTATATTCCCTTTTTAGGTCTAAATGTAGAGATGGCTTATAAATGAACTCTGTAGAATGTCGGTTGACTAAAACACTGGTCGAAAAAGTAAATCCATCTCGCTAAAGTCTTCACCTTCATCCATTATGAGTCGCTCTGGTATGAAATTTTGATATAGCAGATTTTAAGCGTGTCTTGTGTTGAGTGGAGCAGCAATTCACTTTCGCAAGTTTTGCTGGACGGTATCTCGTGAATGATGAGATCTTCATTGCAAAGATGATATTGCTGAAGGTACTTACAATCGAAGAATTGATCTTCAGTCGTTGGGATGTAGGTTCGTTGATACTCATCTACGGCGATAGATCTAGAATTAAAATTTTTATGCGCCGAACCAAAGTTGTTTATAAATATTTTTCAAGGTACGGATATTGAACGAATATGATCGAGTTGTTAATCTGATTTGTCGAGAAGTGGTATATCCAGTATGAACCTTTAAGATTCATTCCTCGTTATGATCGTTGATGTTCATGATTGTGCCAATTTCTCGATACTGACTCTTGGTGCTCGAGTAGAAAACATGAGTTTGGGAGCATGGTTCTGTACATGTCGATATATAACCTCTAGTTGGTTGCGGGTTAACAGAGGGGGATGTAGATGTCCCCTTGTAGCATCGTATATGGAATCTAGGAGTTGATTGGCTGATCAATCTCTAATTTGAATGAACGTCACTGCAGTAATGTTTAAATCAAGTTCAAACTGATTGGGCTGTCTTCCTGGATTTTATTATCTTGGAAGTATTTGCTCGAGATCAGCTCTCAAAACATGGGTTTGTTGCCCAAGGAGGCGAGAAAAACTCTTTTGCGCATGATTTACCTCGTTGACTTTTGCGTCTAATAGTTGCTCATCATCATAGGTGACAAGTCCTGCAACAGGTCTGATTATTCCTGGCAGAAATCCTAGCATCGGAGATGCTCTCCGTTGTCTGATGTTCGTCGATAGGTTTTGTGAATGAAGATTTTTAGTTCCACGGTCCAGTTTTTCCATCCCGAGTCAAACGTCCTTCAAATGATTTTCAGCAAAATCATGCTTCCTAGTCAATTGATACGATTCAAAGATCTTAATGCGGTATTCTCTGAGTGTCACTTTGCAATTTTCCAGTAGAGATTTGGTTCTGTGTCCATATGTCTCAAGGAAATTCTGATATTTTCTAACGGCCATAAAAATTGTGAGTCTCCAGATACTAACATTCCTTCGCATGAGTCCCTTCCTTTCGTAGTAGATTCCGGTACTGCTGGTAAGGGAAGTGATCCTGTACAGATGTTTGCACTGTCCAAGGCCGGTCGCTGCATATACATCACATAGAAGGATCCAAAGACACGAACCATACATTTTAGGACAATTGAACAATTCTGCTTTTATTTTCTTCCCTATGAACAATGCTTGCATTTAGATACTCTTCAATTTCCTTAATTCAAGATTTATCAATTAAAATTGATTTATACCTTTAATTAAATAACATTTGATTAAGGTATAGGATTTATTGAAGGGTAGGAGCAATAAATACACATAAAAGAAAGCGGAATGAATGATTGTGTATTTTTTTAGTAGACAATTCTTGAAAATGACTATCAAAGTTATTTTTTAGTGAATTTTATTACCCCTGAATAAATTAAGAAAAATTGTGGAGAGCAAAAGAAACATTCGATCAGTGCACCAACCCGGAATTATTTTGGGACAAGATAATTCTTGAGTAATCATGGACTTTATTGAATTTATTCGAATTGATTATATTTTCAATCTTTTGTTTATTTTCTAGCTTTGGTTTCAATTCCTGTGTTTACCTTGTTTCACAAAAAACTCTAAGGTTGGCCTAATTTTTTGTAGATTCCTAATCACAATTATATTAACATAGAGGGAGGAAAATAATACATTGTTTTCATTCTTTTATCGGCTTACACCTTAAATACCTCACGCTTGTCGGTATGTTTCATAAACCGCGAGGCTCTTCACTTTCTAGAATTACATTATGATTATCGGTTATTTCTTTGAACTTGTATGGACTATGAATTCGCAAATCGAATTTTTCATCGCGTACATCCTTCACCACGTATACTAGATCATTCACTTTCGCGTTTAGCGGTCTAGCCTTTTGATCATAGTACTTCTCTGATCTTTCCTTTGCACGAATCAGATTCTTTGCGGCGATATTTTTAATCTCGTTTAATGGGACGATTAGGATTAAGAGTATTCAAGAAATATTTTTTAATACAGAGTAATCCAGATAATTCGGAGTAATTCAGGCAATCCAAGTAATCCACACATAATCTAGGGCAATCCGTTTTTAATCCAGTCTAGTCGAAGTAGTTCGAATAATCTAAGTAATTAGCATGTAATTAATAGTAATACAAATAATTAGGAGTAATTTACATTGTTAACCCAAATAGTTTACAAATTTATACTTGAAAATGTTTTTTTTTGTTTAAGACTAATTTTTTAACTGAAAAATATAAATATTCATATGTAATCCCAATTAATCTGAGGTAATCTTAGTCCATCTCAATTTATTATCAAAGTCTCTTGTGTTTGCATATTTTTGTGCGTAAAAATATATTTTTTCAAAAAATTGTTTAACTTGCTCATTTAATGCCATGCCCATAAAAGTACACGAAAATATAAAACTTTAAACAAATATGATGTGATAATAATCACCGAAATGTTTACTGACGTGAAATTATTAGATGATATTTTTTCTTAGCTTTAGTTCTTGACTATTACGTAATTTTTCCATTTCTAGATGTTTACCTATTAGAAACAGAAATTTCTAAATGTGAGTCACTAAGAACTTACATGTATCTATCAGTCATGTGCACATAAAGCCTGTTTACAAAACGTGGCAGTTTCTTCGAAAAAATTTCCACGGTGCGAATTGACTCATAGTAATCTGATGAAGGTTAGTATACATAGCAGTACGATTGATTCAAAATTCTCAGTCGAAATTCACAAAATCTATGCTATACCCAGAGGAAAAATGAAGATCGCCAGCTACATTCTAATTCTTACATTTTCGGTTCTTCTGGATCTTGGTGGTAAGTTTAATTAGGCTGACCATACTAATAATTTTTGTACTTATATCCACTTTCTGAGTCTAATGAATTTTGTTCTACGATATAACTTTATATAAGGTATAACTTTAACAAAGTTATAGTTTATTATTAAATAAATATAATAAAAATAATAATAATAATAAAAATAATGTTTACTTTAAAGTTTAACCGATATAACTTTCTGCAAGTTTTTGAAAATAGAATTTTTTAGTTGTTCACTATAAAAAGCATTGAGTTATAGTAAAATTTAATCGCTTTCTTATCAAATTTGTTACCACACAAAAAATATCTGTATATAACTTCATGTTTCAATGTTAATTCTTCTATCTTTTGTACAAGAGGAGACCCATATAGTTCCAATGTTTCCTCACTGCGTTGTAATCTTTGCGTTCGGCGACTAACCTCCCTTTACTTGATGCAAAATAAAAGTTTTCTAAAGTTTGAGTACGAGGGTTGGTCCAATTTGTTCAAACTGATCAACATTAACCGTGCCCCCGGGGTTTCGAAATTACAATAGGCTTTTTAATGTGAATAACTCGGTTTTCGAAACAATTAAGAATGAATTACTTGTTCTTACCTTTTTAAGCATTACAGTTTAATCGCCTTCTAAGGAATCTTTAGGAAATAATTTCCATTCAATAACTTTTGATTTTGACCGACCTCTCCCCTTTTATTGGGCCCGGAAAATACCCCAAAAATGCAAAATTGCAGTTTCATGCATAATCATTGTTAAAGACGGTATTTTTTGGAACTTTTCCATTCAACTATAATGAAATAAAAAAATTTCAAAAATCATTAACATGTATATGCAGCACAAATAAAAGTATTTCAAAATATGGGAGACATAACTATTTTCACGATTAATTTGAATTAGACTTCATCGCTTCAAAGTGTCCTCTCAATTTGTAGTGTGAAAAATTAACCAGGACCGTTACCGGATATTTTATAAATAGTAGATTATGTGCCAAGGGGAGAGGAACAACGATTTCCGTTGAGCGTGAGCTCTTAGAAGTTTCTAGATTAGAAGTTTATGGTAACGCATTCGAAGTCAAAATTATGTATTCTAATATGGTAGATCCAATATGGCGAATGACAATTCGCAATTCTTGTTAAAATTTCATGAAATATGACGGGTTTTAAAAATTTCGGATTATCATTTGAAACTCAAAATCACAAAATCCAATATCGCTGATCCAATATGGCGACTGATATATCATGCCCAATTTTTTTTCACTACATTAATTGAGGAATATATATTAAAGAACATTACTCTTCACAAATTCTAATCGTTCAAATTCTGTGCGACTTGGGTGCCAATTCTCGACAGACTGGCCTAATAGATATCTTCTTTTTCCAAGGCACGAAATCCGAAATCCAATTTCCAAATTTCACGAAACTTTGTACTGCCGGGTTTTCAAGAATTCTGATTGTAATTGAGGAGTCAAAGTTATGGAATCGAATATCGCTGATCCATATGGCGGTTAACAATTATAACTTTTTTTTTAATTCCTGAAACTTCGAATTTAGGGTTTTTTGCAGTTTCTGATTATAAATATGAAGTAAAAATTGCAAAATTGAATATTGCAAATACATTATCGCGGTTGATGGTAAAAAATTTTTGTTACAATTTCGTATATACTTGTTTCAAGATTTCCTAATTTGAATTTTATGTAAAAATTACATTACGTACTAAGGCGTTCATGAAACTTTCTATTCAGGGGTTCAGGCAGTTGGGGGAAAGAGTGATTTTCGAAAGTAACAATATGCTGCAAATAATTAGTGAATCAACTAACTGGGGTTGCGACAATTTTACGGGGTAAATAAGATATTTGTGATTTACTTTTGAAGTGCAACAAGAACAAGGGGAATGTATGTACAGGTTTGACTCAAACTTTACAAAATTTAACTACATTTCTACAAAATATGGATCAGTAAGGGCATAGGTAACTCATGACAAGAATCTGACGCTACTAACAATATGAATGAATAAGTTTGACTGCCAGGGACAACTACAATTTCACCAAATATGACTAGATGCACAGGCAACGTTTATCAGTAAGCTTATTCATAACTATTGACAAGAGTCTTGCTCTAGTAACAATTTTCTATAGTGCATAGTCAATAAATTTGACTTTCAGAGCCAACTAAAGTTTGGTTTGCCCTTTTGAAGGTCAGGTTAATAAAATTCTAGAGCTTTCACACGAATTGAGTAAGGTTGAACGTACCGGGCGGACTTGTTCGACATTAAGAATCGAATTAGATTCGTCTTCCTCGCGATGATCCTTAGGTTGGCTCGGTCTTAGTTTCTCGATGAGAGAGCGAAGTTGCAACCACGTTTCAAAATTTACAATTCGCGACAATAGGACCGACTTAGTTTCTCAGCGACCAGTACAAAAAGAGAGCGAGTTTCGACTAGAGTTCGAAAATTCTCGGTAGAATAAAATTGGAGAAGGTAACAAAGAAAATTACCAGTAAGTTACTGAATATACGAGAATTGACAAGAAAGTTATTTGAAGAGTTGTGCACCAATTGTGCCTTCTTCTGGTAGAGGAAAGTTTTTATCAGTAGTATGAAAAAAGTGTTTCCTTCCAAAATAATTTAGATATGTTGCACTGTTCGATTGATGTTCGTCAATGCCCATCACGAAGCTTTCTATAAATCGATGAGTTGATTGATTTGATGGTACAATTGTTTCCTTTATCAGCTTCAGTGAAGATCCAGAACCTACGAGTAATCTGTATTTTTTTCATGTGCTCTTATTCCTTGTATGGATTGCAATTGTCCATATATTGCTGATATTCGGCCATTTCTTCGTAGTCCATCTGTTCTTAAATCTTCTCTCGTGTAATTTTCTCATTCTATCAGTCATCTTCCTTTTCTTCTTGTACCCTCCTCGTCCTGATTTGAGTTTGAGGTTGTCGCTTGTGGTTTTAAATGTTCCGAAAGTTTTGAAGCTCAACGCAGCATTGGGCTGCGAAGTGTCCCATTTTTCCGTATTTATTGCACTTCATTTGTGATCGATCAGCTAGTAAAATATTTTGATTCTGTGTTTTAAATGATAACGGAGTTGTATTCGCCTCAGGCCTAGGTAGAGATGTTAACATTTGTGGCCATAAAAACTAGGTTATAGGTTTATTCATAATTGGTTTCATTATTTTATTTTAGTTTTTCCCTTTAATCCGTGTTTTCGCCTGAAATGCTTCTTGCAAAGCTTCATTTAGATTTGGTGATTTCATTGGCCTTACTTGGCCTGAAATTTTCTCGCGTTAATTCATAATATACTTTTTAACTGCAGCTTTTTCTTCCATTCACAGTAAAAAATCTGGGATAAATTTTGTTGCACCTAATTTCAATATGGGGTTCCATCTCGCTCGGAGTTGGGGTACGAACTTATCGTCTGTTGTTTTGCCGAAAAACTGTAAAAGAATTGACAGCAGGTGACGCTTCGTACCCCAAGTCCGACGAAAACGATACCTCGTGTAGTGGTACCATTCACACTTCGAAGACTAATTTTTTTTTGCAGGAAAATTGTACCCTGAAATTGGCGTCAGATTCACACTTTGTTTTTTCTGTGTTTTCAATGCAATTTTCTTTCTCTTCCTAAGTTATGTTCAGATTGTTATGAATAAGTTATTTCATTGTAAGCTGTCCTAAAGCGTTGACTGAAAATGTATGCATTTTCAAATCCTTGTCGCCCATTTTCTTATTTTGTTCTACCTAATTGCACATAAGTGCTTGTGCCGAGATTTGATTTTAAAGCTGTAGACAAATCCTCATAATTGTTCATTTCTACTTATCTAATTGCATGGTGCGATCCCTGAAATGCCAGAGATCCATTTATCTTATGTTTACGATTGAATTTTGTTCATTGCAAAATCTGCAACGTCACAATACATAGGCTTGAATTAATGAAACTGAAAATTCTGTAGCAAGTGATTCTCAGTTTGAGTATTTAAAATTGTAAATTCATCCATTTCTATTTGTTCTTGCAGAATCAAGTTCGCAGGGAAAATCACCTGTTGCACTTCCTCCTAAGAAAAGGTGGCAATCTTCTTCAGACAGATCTTCTTCGAGCCACCAAAGCCAACAAGTTGTGCGCGGTAAGTAACTTTATTTTTCAAGTAACTCGTTGCAGATACGTTACACAGCAACAATATCTACTCGTTGCAGTTACTTTACTTAAAGAAGTAACTTTAATTTGTCTGAAATTTACTATAAATGTTGCACCCCAATCACTTAATTTTAGAAAATTAGAAAAAAATTCGCTATATTTTCAGATGTGAAAAATAATACGTTTGAATATAATTAACACAAAAGGCTTCCAATTGTCTTCACTTTAGATCTTTAACTATTAACTATAATAATCTCGCAGTAATTTCTATCATGGCAATGTGACACTTCATTAGTATATGTTATGTTAAAATCTCATAAAATTCTCTTCAACATAAAGTCGTTTCCTCTAATGGAAATATTTTATCATTGACTTCCAAGATAATAGTTTTACAGAGTTCATTAAAAGGACAGAATTACAAAAATCGTCATGCAAAATGACAGCTTGACATGCGGAATTCTGAAATAGTTCAATTTTTTTGGCTTCTAAATTAAATTGTGAAGACTAAGAAAAGCCTTATCGAACCTTTAGTGGAAACATTTTTATATTCTCATCCTGATGTGAAGGTATTGGTTATTTATATTTGTATTATTTATGATTAATTTCATGTAAAATTTTACCTCGTTGGTTTCCATCAAATCTCCACGTTTTGAGACACCCTGAGTCAGCGAAAACGATTTATACGAAGGTGTCTGTAGTCTGCAGTCTGCAGGCACGATAACTTTTCAAAAGGCTGATCAGATGGGATTGTGCTCTGGCACACGGTTTTATGTCTTAAGACAATAATTTTCGACTAAGAGACAAAAATCGATGTCTTGAGGCAATATTATTTGTTTTGGAAAGAACCTGAGAGATTTATAACTAGAAGAGAAGCCAAAAGGCTGCGAACGCCTTCGAAGGTCATCACTAATCCGCTTGAAATTTGACAGAATGTTTATATTATTTATCTTTTTGGTATTCATTTTACATATATTAATCAGTTTGTTTATCTGCAATAATTATATTCATTGGATTGCGAATTAACAAATGTTGTCCATTTTTTTCTAACTGCACCAATCCACTAGATTCTTGTAGACATTTTATATGCCTGTAGCTGTTGAGATCGACAGGTTCTAAATTTTTAATTTAAAAATCAGTTATTTAAAAATAAAAAGTTTTATCGATTTGGTCACAACCTATCTGGAAATGGCTGGCTATGCCGGTAGTAATGAAACTAATACATAAATTATACTGCCATGTCTCAAGACAAGTTTACCTGGTCTTGTCTTGGCACAGCTTTAGCAGGTCCGTCCACTCAGCGCCGCCACGAACGCAGAGTGAAACATAGAAACGCCATATTTTTTTGCTTTTTATTGTGTGCAAATTTCATGCTGAAAACAAAATTTTTTGCTCTGCAAACTTCCGAGATAAGGGTTGTGGCGCTAGCACGACGTCCACTCAGCGTCGCCACCTATGAAAACTGACAAAAAATTATTATAATGGAATAAACGATTAGGATACATTTTTTTGCTTTCTTTTACTCTCCGAAAATATATAATATGTGTTCCAAAAAACTATGCCCTAAGTCATACATACCTACCCCTCGTGAACAAAAATGTTCTAAAAGTGTAAAAATAAGCTTAAAAACGTAAAGATGATTCAGAACTATAAATTAATTATTCATCACTTGAAAATACACCCCTTTTATAATTTCTCCTAAAAACTGCCCTTCCACGTGAATTTATGTAACTGAAAGTACATATTCTTATGTAAAACGCGTCAAAAATAATAATATTTCAAAAACACTGTTAGGGGCGACTTTTGATCACTTTTGCTCTCTTTTGCTCTGCGATGTCTAATATAAAATGTCATAAAAAACCAATTCTCTTGCTAGTAGAACGCAATACACATGTGTCCGTGCCAATCTGAGGACATATTGTATTCTCAGCACCCAATTGTGCTGTTCAGACAGGACATGATGAATATGCGGAAAATGTCAAAAATAGGAAAAATAGCAGTTTTGTGCCGAACTCATGCTACAAGCGTTTTTTAAAAATAATTTTTAGGCATTAATAATTTTTTTCATTAAGTTCCCAGTTTTTAAGTATTTTTCACCAGATTTAAAATTGTTGAAACCATTATTCTTTTTCTAACAAAATATTTTGTTTAGTAAATCATTAATACATATAATTTTCTGAAATAAATTACACAATTTACGCATGTTATGAGTAATATTTGTTTGCCATTATTCAACAAATTATTATCACTTGCTCCTTGTTCTAGAAATGGTGTAGAAAATTCCAGTTTTTTCGAATTTCTTTCACGATGTCGCTCATTGATCAGTACTTTCTTATCTCAACGCAATCGATCTGAAGAACAACCATCCATAACGAATATAAAGGTATCAGTTCTGAGATAAAATAATACTGAATAGTTAATTATCGACACATAGTGTCAGAGATTTAAAAAAATTAGAATTTTCTACACAATGATGAAATGGAATTTCCACAAACTTGTTAAACTGTTGAGCGTGTATTCGAATTTTTAATTAAAAAGATTAGTTTAATACCAAAAAAGGAGAAATTGAAACAAAATATATCAATTTAGAACAAAAGTTTCAAAATGGTAAATAAAAATGATTGATTTCCAGCCAGACACGTGGATCTTGAATTAATGAAATTAAATTTTGACAAAATATTTCAACTTTAACCTTCAAGAAGTCGATTTTTTTCAAATTAGTCGAAAAAGTCACACGATACTAGCCCAGTACCTTTTCTCAAAGATTTTCCTTTTCAATATGCTTACATGCTGCCCGCAATTTTCTGCAAAGAAATCAATTTTTTGTGAAATGAAATCTGAAATCTAAATCGAAAATGATGTCTATAGTGGTTTTATTTTAAAAGTAAACTTAGGTACGCATCTTTTTAAATCTTGTGGGTTACAGTAGGTTATTGTCATTTAGTCACTTATTATGTGTATACTTTATTACAATTTGTGGTGAAAACCTTAAATACTGTAAGATTTTATTCTTTTTAGGTTAGAATATTTTATCTTATTTGGAGAGTCTCGTTCTGTCTCGTCTCATTTTTCCTCGTCTCGTGGCGTCGTTTATTGTTCCACGCGTTCTTTTTCCACTCTGACGCGATAATGCTAATTAACGTATTTCAATGAATACTCAAAGTCGAAATTTGATTACATATTATACTTGTTTGTCCATTACTGATTAATTTGATATCAAACACGAATATATTCCGATTTTTTCAAAGATTTAACTTCATTCTGTTTGTATGTGATTTTGTTCTGATTGAAAATTTATTTTGCCTATTACAACAACAGAATATATGAAACAGAAATGTAGACAGATAGGTATATTTCCCGGTCATTTATAGTTTAAAGAATTTATCACATATTACAATATTTGAAATGCTTGTGAAATCCTTGAAATATTTGGAAATGTTTGTGAATTCCCTTGAACTCTTTCAAAGTATGCTAAATTTATGTGAAATCTTTTGAAAAGTTTAGGAATTCTTTGAAATACTTGTGAAATCTTTTTCAAATCTTTTGTAATATTTTAAAAATATTACAATATTTAAAATGTTTGTGAAATCCTTAAAATATTTGGAAATCTTGGTGAATTCCAGAAAGCCTGGCCTTGCTGGCCTTAAAAAATTGACTTGCTTACACATCCATTTTTTTTACAGAATTTTCTTAAAACTAACCCTTAAAACTAACATCCTTCCACACCTTATCTCTAACGCCGCTCGCTCTTATCGCATTGCCTTCCTCGGTTCGCCTCGCCTCGCTCGCATGTCCCTACTTTCTTGCTTTGCCTCGCATTACCAAACTCTGCCTTCGCGGCTATTACCTAATACTTATCTACTATTTACAATATTTACATTTACTTATATTTACTTTCTCCTCTATTTACAATCTTTCCTTCTCCATTCCTCTTCCTCCTTCCTTCTCTTCTTCTCCATCTTACCCAAAACTCCCTTCACCCAATGTACTGCCCGTTTGTCCCCCCTTTCATGCATCAATACCTCCATGTTTATCTCACTCCTTTCCACCTCTACGCACTCCTCCAACCAGTGCTTCACTCTTGCCTCCCCCTTCCCACATAGTTCACACATCCTCTTTTCCCTAGCGAGCCAGAACCTATTGAAACCCTCCATGCACCAACATCTCACCCTCGCTATAAGCTCCTGACTTCTTTTCTCTTCTTTCTCACACAAATATTGCGCTCTCGCCCTTGGCATAATCCACACATAGTTCCCATTAAACCTTGTCTCTCTTATTCTATCTTCCCCTGCTGTCTTCTCTCTCTCCATGCTGTTTTTCTTAACCAACTCATATACCTTCCTTCCTTCCTCATGCATCCTTCTCACTTCATCCATCTGCAGTCCATTCGTTTAAAATACCTTTCTCTTTCAACCTCCATCTTCTCACCCCCTCTCCTGTTCTCCTTCTCCCACCAACACTCCCTAACCAGCTTACTTCCCCCCTCTTCCAAAAATTTCTCCTCATATTTACACGCTCGACTCCCCGATAGAATCCCTACACTCGTTCTCCCCGTCTCCCTCCTGACAATATAATTAGGCCTGTTCCTTGCCAGCCCCAGTGTCCACTTTACATATCTCTCCTGTATCCTATTTACCTCTTCGCTTTCCTTCCACCCCCACACCTCTACTCCATACAATAGCACACTCATCACTAGTGAGTCAAACAATTTCATTCTCCTTCCAAAATCATCTGTGAATAACTTCTTTCCCAACCCACACACCTGCCTCATCACCACATTTGCCCTCCTCACTCTCTCTTTTATGTGACCATCGACTCCGCCATTCCTCCGAAATAAGAAGCCCAGGTACACAAACTCTTTCACCGCCTGCACCGCCTTTCCCTTCCACTTCCACTCCCCTTCCGTATCCCTTCCAACTCCTTTTCTGAAAACCATAACCTTGGACTTTTCCACATTCAGTTCTAACCTGTTCTTATCCAGGTATCTTCTCAACCTCTTCATCATTTCCTTTAAGGCCTCCTCGCTTTTTGCCAACAACACTATGTCATCTGCATATGCTAGCGACCAAATTCTAACCCCTCCTATCCTGACTCCTCCTACCACTCCGGCCTCCAGCTTACTTTCCATATCCGCAATTAAAATCGCAAAAAGCGTTGGGCTAAGCGAACACCCTTGTCTTAACCCCCTATCCATCCAGAATCCCTATGAAATCCCCTGTCCTCCTCTTACCTTATCTTTGGTCTCTTCATATATCTCCCTTACCCTCTCGATCAGGCCTCTCTCCACTCCCCTCTCCTCCATCGCCTCCCACAACCTCCCCCTATCCACCGACGGAAACGCGCCTTTTAGATCCACAAAAAACGCGTACACTCTCGACCCCTTCTTCGCTAATTCTCTATCCACCACGTGCTGCAGAACGTAGATATTGTCGATAGTACTCCTACCTGCCCTAAAGTCCGCCTGCGTCTCTGGCAATATTCCTTTCCCCTCGACATCCTTCCGCAGCCTCTCCGCCACCACCATCGCGTATAATTTATACGCCGTATTCATTAGCGTAATCCCCCTATAATTTTCCTGCGTTTCCCTATCTCCTTTCTTATACAGAGGCACTATTAACCCTTCTCTCCACCCTCGTGGGAATCCCTCTGCCCTCCATACTTTCTTCACTACCTCCTTCAGCCTCTCCCTAACCTCTTGTGTACTAAACAGCCATGCTTCGTTCTCTAGCCCATCCAGCCCTGCTGATTTTGACCTTCTTAACTTCCTTATCTGTTTCTCCATCTCCTCGTCATTCAACTCCTCCATCTCTGCCTTCCCCGTTCTTCTACTCCCATCATCTCTCTTCCTTGAATCTGAGCCCTGAAATGATTCTTTAAAAAACTCCCTCCACTCCTCACTCCCTATCTTCTCGCTTATCCCTACTCTACGCTTCCTAAACCTATTTATTATCTTCGAGACGTCCCCTTCTGTCTTAACATTTCCTAACTCCTCCTCCAGCTCTTTCTCCTTTTCCTGTTCTTTCTTCTTACACATCAATCTAAACCCCTTCCTAATTTCTACGTACTCCTCCCTTTTCGCAGTACCCTCTTTCCACTTCTTATACTTCCTCTTCACCTTCCTTTTCATCTTTTTACATTCCCTATCCCACCACGGCTTCACCATTCCTTTTTTCTTCTTTTTGAATACCTTCTTTTGCACGCACCCTTTCACTTTCTCGTTTAAATCCTCCCATATCTCTTCCACCGTCTCCCCTTCGAAGCGTACCTTCCCTAACTGCTCCTTATACTCCTCTATCACCTCCCTCGTCCAGCTAACCCTCTCCCCGGTCGACACTTCTTCCCCACCTTGCCTTCCGGCGTTCTCACCCCTTATCCACAACCCTAATGGCTGATGGTCTGATTCTACCCTCCCTTCTACTGCGAATTTCTCCATCTCCTCCCACTCTTGCATATTCATGTCTACATAGTCTATCACCGATACCCCCACCTTACCTACATATGTGTATTCTCTCTCTTCGTCCCCAGTTCCCATACCCCCTTGGCAGCTTTGGCTCTATTCTATCCCATTCCTTTCTTTCCACCCACGTCTCTACCAGTCCTACCACATCAAATTCCTGGATATACCTCCAGAACTCCTCATCCTTCTTTCTTACCCCTGCTACGTTCCAGTAAAGCACCTTCACAACTCCTCTACGCTGCATTACCCCCACCCCCTACTTCCTACGAAACCAATTCCCCTGCACTTCCTTCAACACCTCTTTCTCCTCGTCCCACACCCACATTTTATCGTCTATTTTTATTTTCCGATATCCTGCCTTCGCCGATCTCCCTTCACTCCTCTCCTTCCTAGCCCTGTCTAACAGCATTCTCTGTATATCCCTTTCCTTTCTCGTCAAATCGTGATCTATGAAAACTTCCTTATCCTTTATCCTATTTTTATTTCGCATAACCCCCAGCTTTTCTTCCTAGCTCTCCAACTCCACAACCGCCACTTCTTTCTCCTTTCTCCCCTCCAACTTAACTTTCCCTACCCTGCCTTTATTCCACCCTATGCTCTGTAGCAGCGCTTCCACGCCCTCCCTTTCTTCCCCACTCTTCATCTTCAACCCTCTTATCACAATATTATTTCTCCTGTCTGCCTTCTCCTTTCTCTCCATTCTCAACTCCATTGCCCTTATCCTTTCTCTATCTGCCCTCTCCTCCTTTTCATTCATACGCTCTCCCACTTTCCCTTCTATCATATTCCCTACCCTCTCCCAAATACCTTTAATCTCGCCCCGCTACCCCCGTCTCCTATTTCCATTTCCGTCCTGCCCTCCATCTAGTCAAGCCTTTTTTCCGTCCTTTCTTTCCACACCCTAATCTCCTCTTCCATCTGTTTTATTTTAACTTCTTTTTCTTTTCTTTCCCTCTCTAACCAATCTACTCTCTCTCTCCCTCAGCTCTTTCACCTACTTTTCCAATTTCTCATATCTGATTCTCAAGTCCTCCATCATACCTTCCATCTGCTCCTTGGTCCCCCTTACGTCCTCCCTCAACCCCCTGATCACGCCTAACAACATCCCGAGAGCCTCCTTTTCCAACATCCCCTCCATTTTTTTGGGGGGTGACCTAGGTGTTATCTCGCTTTTTTTAAACGGGCTCTCGACCTCGCTTTTCTCCGGACTCTCTTGACTGTCTCTCTTCCTTTTCAAGAGATCCTCCCCGTCACTTGCGCTTGACGCTCTCTCTCTCTTACCTTCTCGCTTCCTTCGTTGCCACCGTCCCGATTTCTCCCTCTCACCGACGCACCGCTCGACACCGCGCGACGCGTTGTTGGCCGTCGTGCCTATCCATACAGTACCTTCCGCAACCGGCAGATGTCTCTGCAAAATGTTGGCGTCTTTCGCCGCCAAATTTTCCTTCTTTTATTTTCCCTCTTTTTTTTTCTTCAATTCCCCAGTCCCTGCAGACACCCCTTTCTCTCCCTTAGCATCCCCCAACTCTGCGAGAACCACCCTTGACCCCTCGAAAGCCCAAGACTCCTGACCACTAACTCCCCCGATTACTTGCCAACCTAACCTCACTTTCCCCATCCAACTAGATACCACCTCACACCCACGCTGAAACTCACTTTTTATCTCCTCACTTCACCCCACACAACCCTACTCACCTCCTCGGCTTCCACCCTCACACTCCACTCACACCTTCCACACAAATTCCGTAAAATTCTCTCCCCACCTGTCACTAAACACGTTCTCACTTCCGCCACCAACATGCAAGTCCCAGAAAGCCTTTTAGTATATGCAAAATCTATGTCAAATTTTTGTCAAATTCGACCCCCCCCCCAGTTTGTGTCAATTGTCCACGTTTTGAGACATTCTGAACCCAAAAAATTGGTTTTCGTGAATGTGTATGTCTTTCTATGTGTATGTATATATGCATGTGTATGTATGTAGATTTTTAGTCTATTAACACGATAACTTTCGAAAGAATAGACAGGTTGGATTGGGCTTTGGTATAATTTTCAAGTGTCACGAAATGAAGGTAAAGTTCGTTAGCCAGCGATTTTGGATCAAAATTCGAACAAATTCGAGCAAATATTAAAATATTAAATATTATATCAATATATATAATTATTATATTAAATATTAATTAAAATATATATGATAATTAAATATTCCAAAAACCAAACGAAAATGAACATTTTAAGCCAAAAAACGCACGATATGAAAAAAAGTCAAGAGAAAAATGTTGCTTTTTGAACACCCGACAATACTGTCATAACAACTTCTTGAATTTCTTGAGAAATCAAAACTTCAAATTTTGATCCCACAAAAAAATAATGAAAAATCAAAAATTCTATTTTTCGGTCAAACTATGCAAGATATTGAAAAATATGAGGAAAAAAATGGTACATATACAAAAAATCTACAAATTTGTTACCAATCATTTTTTGATAGGATGCTTAATTTTTGTTTCAATCTAATAAAATAAAATTAAAAATAAAAGAATTACATTTTTCAACAAACGACACAAGCTATAGAAAAAATCAATAGAAAAAAAATGCTCACACAAAAAAGAGCAATAAAAATGTGTCATAAATCATTTTTTTGAAGAAGTCTAGTTTTTGTTTTAATCGTGAAAATTAGCATTAAAAATAAAAAAAATTAAATTTTTTGAAAAACCAAACAAGAGACGAAAAAAATTGAAAGGCAAAAGTTGTTCCACCAAAAATGATCTACAAATTTGTTATAATCTTTTGTGATAATAATTTTCTTAGAACCATTTTACGCTAGGATGCGTATTTTTGGTTTAAATCGTAAAAAAATAACATTAAAAATAAACAAATTATGTATATGGAAAAAGGACACAAGTTACAATAAAATTTTTAATGACAATTTTTTTTTTAAGCATGTCCATTTTTTTATATTATAAAAGCAAGACAATGCAAATACGTTTCTTTCAATAACAATGCATATTATGAATTGCAATAACATACCTTTATTGAAGTGAAACATTTCTCAGGCTAGTTGAGGATAAAATTTAATGCAAAATAAGAAACAAATATTGAAGTAATTATGAATAATAAAATTTGTACTTTATTTTGTAATAACTGAATTAGTAATCACAGGCTGAGGTACAGAAATAAATATAATATAAATTTTGATATTATAGTGTTGAACCTAATGTAGGAAAGTTCGAATTTTGGACGAAATCGGGTGCGAGGCACGACACACGTGATGAGAATGTGTTCGTTCAAGCCGAACGAGCTTTAAAAAAAGAGAATTCAAAATCACCAAATTACAGTTGTCGATGCTTTGACCTTCATTTTTAAAAGGTCTGTGCAGAAATATGGGAGAAGTACAGAGACCAATTGCGCAGCGCGATATGAATATATTATTGAGCGCGAAGCGTTAGAAACAACGGTCGCGCGCCCTAAGTGCACTCAAACTTGCGAGGAAAGCATGCCGCGCGCGATGTAAATATGTAAATATGCCTGTTCAAAATGTACTTTCGAAAAATTTGAGAATATCAGATTATTAAAAATGTTGAGTCGATGCATTTTTCAAATCAACTCGTCATTCATAATGATCTGATTTTTGAATGTTTTGGAAGTATATTTTGAACCACAACATTGTTAAATTCTACTTTGAAATATGAAAAATTGAATGAGTATTAAATTCTTTAAACTACAAATAACTTAAAAATATACGAACCTTTCTCTTTCATATATTCTAATGTTGTAGTTGGCTTTAACTATTTATTAAAGAGCGCTAATTAGCCTTAGCACGTCAGAGTGGCATGAGAACGCTGACGCGGGCTGTCCGCTCTGCTAGCGCAACATATGTAGCATTTCTCGGAAAATCCGAGGCGAACACGAGAAGCGATGAGACGGGACGAGGAACAATGTGACAAGACAAATCGAAGAATAGGCCCGAGAAAAAAGGACGGAACCCAGGAATGAACGAGGCGAAAGCAAGCCAGGCTCGGTGTTCCTCGTCGCGGATGGCATAATGCCCATTACATACCAACGAACTTGAAAAGCGGCACTTAAGATCGGGTTCTACGGGTCTCACTTAAAAGATATATTTACGAATAATGTCCTCCTCTTGCCCTTCGTGCATGATATACTACTGAGCTTACAACAGAGAAAGTATTTTTTAACACTACAATAGAATTTTTAACCAAATAGTAGAATTGTCAACCTGCAAAGATGAATTCATTCCAGGATAGTTGAATTATCAAACTTAAAAGTTCAATTTAGAACAACAAGATCACTTTCAAGAAGTTATTTGCAAATGAGAGTTTGTTCCTAAATACAGCTCTTTGACATCATTATAATTTCTAAACGAAAATGGTACTGAGATTTTCTAGACGTGACAAACTTGCATTGATAATCGGACTTATTTTCTTGTGAATTTAAAAGCTCTTTTTGAAATTTTTTCAACAAGAAACATGAATCCTCTATTTCTTTTCGCAGAATTAAGTTCGCAGTCAAGCAGAGATTGCCTTGATACTCCCCGCCCGGTTCACTGTCGCGATTCTCCTTCTACTCGTGTACCTCAGGCTCCCGAGGAACATCATCTTCGTGCCAGGGACAGATCGCCTCCTGATAGGCCGCCTTCTCCTAAAGTACTTGGATATACACTTGGACAACTTGGATACATTCGGCTTATTCCCCGCACAAATCAGAATTTAAGATTCGAATTTCGAAGATACGTTTTTCCTGCCGGTTATCCAATTAGATTGCGAACAGAAGAAGCTAAGTATATTCCCGTGCTGAACCAAGAACATATTGTAGTATCGGCATCCAATGGTGACATTTTTGCAATCTTAGAGTATAGCGGAATTCTTCGTGGAATATATACAACGAATAATACTAAATCGAGAATTAAAGTGAATATGATGAGCGGCGCAGTTGACAATTTGACTCCAGATGAAAAGCGAGATTGTCCAGTGGGCAAACGTCACCCAATCTTCCCCGAAAATTTCCTTAAAGATTCAGCAAATAACGATTCACTACGGTCCGAATGGAATCCCAATAGCGAACGTAACCCTGGTTCCTCTTCTTCTGACAGACAACAATCACCTGACCGGACTTCTCCTCAGGAGCTTCCTCTTAATGCTGAAGCTAGGTTGCCTCCTGGGTGGCCGCCTTCTGCTAAAGTACTTGGATATACACTTGAACAACTTGGATACATTCGGCTTATTCCCCGCACAAATCAGAATTTAAGATTCGAATTTCGAAGATACGTTTTTCCTGCCGGTTATCCAATTAGATTGCGAACAGATGAAGCTAAGTATATTCTCGTACTAGACCAAGAACATATTGTAGTATCGGCATCCAATGGTGACATTTTTGCAATATTAGAGTATAGCGGAATTCTTCGTGGAATATATACAACGAATAATACTAAATCGAGAATTAAAGTGAATATGATGAGCGGCGCAGTTGATAATTTGACTTCAGATGAAAAGCGAGATTGTCCAGTGGGCAAACGTCACCCAATCTTCCCCGAAAATTTCCTTAAAGCTTCAGGAAATGACAACTCACTACAGTCTGAATGGAATCCTAATCGCGAACGTAACCCTGGTTCTTCTTCTTCTGACAGACAACAATCACCTGACCGGACTTCTCCTCAGGAGCTTCCTCTTCGTGACGAAGCCAGGTTGCCTCCTGGGTGGCCGCCTTCTCCTAAAGTACTTGGATATACACTTGAACAACTTGGATACATTCGGCTTATTCCCCGCACAAATCAGAACGTACGATTCGAGTTTCGAAGATACGTTTTTCCTGCTGGTAAACCAATTAGGTTGCGAAAAGGAGAAACGAGCTATAAAATGCTCGTGCCAAACCAAGAACATATTGTAGTATCAGCATCCAATGGTGACATTTTTGCAATATTAGACCATAGCGGGGTTCTTCGTGGATTATTTACGACACATAGATCTTATACGAGGATGAAAATAAATATGATGAGCGGCGCAGTTTATAATTTGACCCCAGATGAATCGCGAGATTGTCCAGTAGGCATACGTCACCCAATATTCCCCTACAATTTTATTAAAGCTGCAGCAAATGACAACTCACTAAAGTCTGAATGGAATCCTAATGGCGAACGTAACCCTGGTTCTTCTTCTTATGACAGACAACATTCACCTGAACAAATTCTGATCAAATCAGAACGTACGATTTGAATTTCAAAGATACGTTTTTCCTGCCTATAAACAAATTCAAATGAAAATAGATCATACGAACTATGTGCTTGGGCCAAACCATAATAAATATGATGAGTGGCGTAGTTGATAATTTGACTTCATATGAAATAAGATATTGTCCAGTAGTTAAAAATCACCCAATTTTTCGAAACAGTTTTCTTAAAGCTTTTGCAAATTACGATTTACTACAATCCTAATGTAATCTCAAAGACGAACGTAATCCGGGTTCGTTTTCTTATGCCAGACAACATTCACCAGCCCGTCCTTCTCCACAGTAGCCTCCTCTTCAAACCAGGTCCAGGTCTCCTCCGGGAAGGCCCTTTTCTCATGAAGTACTAGGATTTGCACTTGGGCAACTTGAATATATTTGGCTTATTTTTGAGACAAATCAGAACCGGCAATTCCAGTCTCAAAGATACTTTTTTCCCGCCAATGAAGAAATTCGATTGCTTGTAGGAAATGGTAAATTTGTACCCACGTCAAACCAAGAATACATTGTGTTATCAACATCCAATTGGGACGTTTTTTTAATACTGAAGTATACTGGGATTGTTCGTGGAGAATGTTGAGAATATGATATCAGATAAAATAAGGGAATGTCATGTAGGCAGATATTACTTAATCTTTCCACGCCTTTTCATGAAAGTTGTTGCAATTTGCGATTGACTGCAGAATGTGTATCATCAATTAAATAAAAGAATTGTAAAATAAAACATAATCCTTGTAACCTGAAGTTATATCAAAATTGAATTAAACCATTAAGACATCATTGTATTTTTTTTTCGAGTTGTTATTTGAATTGTTGTTTTTGGAAACTTTATGTCAATGCAAATAACAAACTTTTACGTACAAGATTATAATTTTTAATATTAAAAACCTGTGAAAGAGCTCTCATTAATTTTAATAATATGATCAATTTTGTGGCATCGTGATCGCCATCCTATTATTCCAAGATGTTTCCTTTTTCGGCTGCCCTATTACCATTGAATATCAATGATGAAAAGTGTTTTCTTCTCAATATCTGACGCAATGACTCTAGTTTGGATTTCAATGTATTTAAATTAGAAGGAAATGAAATAGAAAACAGATAGTGAAAATCCAATGGATTTAAAAAAACAAAAGCGATTTCATATTCGACTTACCCCAACTTATAGCAACCGCCACACTTCATTCGCTCGGGGGAAGGAAGGAGTGGCCAAGGATTAGATTTCCCGTTTTTTTTATAGGATCTGACTTGTCAAATGCACACACATCCTTGACGGTAGGAACCAATCTCTGCTGGTTTTGAATTTGAATGGCTAAATGTCTGTATGCCGTTATGTCACTGGAATTTGCCATCTGTTTTCCCCTGACGAAAGATCCAAACGTGTCATAAGTCCTTCTATAGATCTGTCTGTGTGAGTCAATTATGCCAAATGAGGTCCGATGATGCTGTCATTCAATGCCGTCCTGGTTCGTCTGAGTTTGTTAGAAACGCATGTCCGTTGGTGCAGTTTGAAGAGCAAAGCCCATAGATATATAATCAAAAATAAGTAGTCGGGTCGGACTACTGTTTGGAAACGTTGTTCCTGACCAATGTCCGACTTTGATCATTAAGGAATTTGCGGCCCAGCTCAGTTACGCGTCGAGTGCAGACGGTCATGAGAAACCGTGTTCTTTTCGGATTTCGTAGTACTTTTTGTCGGTGCAAGAAGTAGTAAAGACCTACGATAAGAATTTTTAGTGCGATATACTCGAAGGTACGAATGTGCAGGTGAGATAGGGCAGTTTTGCAAGCATTGCCAACTTTGATTGGATGTTCGTTGTCAAGCTGCAATTTGGGAATGAACCATGGAAGAAAGCTATATTAGGAATCGCTGACTTCTGAAAAATGCTGACTGTCATAACGTGACTCCTTTGACACCTTTGATTCCCTTATTTCAATATTCTCAAATTATAATCCGAATTTGATTGACAATTAATTATTAATTGTTTCGAATTTAGTATGTCCAACGACAAGTGATATTCTTTTTAGGTCTAAGTGTAGATTTGGCTCATTAATGAACTCTGCAGAATGTAGGTTGACTGAAAGACTGGTTAGAATTTAGGACTCTGTTTTCAATATACAGCTCTTGAGTCAAACGTCCTTCAAATGATTCGCAGCAACGTCATGTTTTCTAGTCAATTGGTGAGATTCAAAGATGTTCATGCAGTCTTTGCCGAGTGTCACGTTGTAATTCTCCAGTAGACTCTGGTACTGCAGGTAAGGGAAGTGCTTCTTTGGAGATGTTCGCCCGGAGTCATTTCGGAATATATGATTCTGTATTTCTTTAGTAGAGAAGTCTTGAAAATAACTATCGAAGTTATTTTGTAGTGAATTTTATTACCCACTGAATAAATTAGGAGAAATTGTGGAGAGAAAAAGAAACATTAGATTGATGCAGCAACCCGGAATTATTTTAGGACAAGATAATTCTTGGGTAATCATGGACTTTATTGAATTTATTCGAATTGATTATATTTTCAATTTTTGCTTTAATATCTAGCTTTAGTTTCAATTCCTGTGTTCACCTTGTTTCACAAAATACTATAAGGTTGGCCTAATTCATCGTAGATTTCAAATCATAATTATACAGTTGCTTTACATAGATGAAGGAAAATAATACATTGTTTTCATTCTTTTAACGGGCTCACATCTCAAACACCTCACGGTTGTCGGCATGTTTCATAAATCGCGAGCCTCTTCACTTTCTAGAATTACATTATGATTATCGATTTGTCCTTCGACCTTGTATGAGCCATGACTTCGCGAATCAAATTTTTTATCGCGTACATTCTGCACCACGTATACTAGATCATTCACTTCCGCGTTTTAGCGGTCTAGCCTTTTGATCATAGTACTTCTTTGATCTTTCCTTTGGCCGAATTAGATTCTTTGTGGCGATTTTTTGACTCTCGTGTAATCGGAGTAAGCTCCGTGACTTCATGAACCGACGTGCTTTACGCGAACATAGCGAAGGAGAGCAGTCTGTGCCATTCGTCATAATCGTTCGCGTAATGTTTTATGTAATCTGTGAAAACTATAAGGCTTCTTTCCAGAAACCCATTCGTTTGAGGACGAAATCCGGAAGTCGTAACTTGTTCTACATTGAAAAGTTCTTTCATTTTCCTCATCATTTCACTCACAAAGGATTCTTCTCGATCACTCAGGATGCACTTCGGGGCACCGTGGTGAAAGAAGAGATGATAAGCAACGAAATGGGTACCGCTATGCAATACTTGCTGAAGTGAAATACGCCAAATGGTGTATCGGTATAATCACCATTAGATCGTAGGTACGGGCTCTCGTGAGTTTACTCTTCAGACAACTACGAAAATTTCGTATGTAGTTGTTTCTTTGGTCCCGCAGGCCGGGCCATGTGAATCATTCCCGGACGCGCCTATACGTTTTTGTCATGCCCTTGTGACCTCCTACTAGACTCTTGTAACATTTCATTATTATTTCTTGTCTTAAGTCCTCCGGGGGCACTTCAATTCTACCATGACAAAGAGTGATCTAGATATGACCACGCCAGAGAATAGAAGGAAAGGTGTCGCGCATTGTATAATGGGGCAGAAAACCAAGGAAGTCCCCTGAATTTTCCATACCGCATTTTTTCTGTTTGAATTTTTCTAGAGCGAGGCAAAGGTTCCCTAAAACAGCATCCACGTCCTTCCAGTCAAGGCCATCGGAATGTTTCGTTTTTACAACGATATAATTCGTCTTGTGTCGACCGTTATGGGTGACCAGGACTTGTCCTTCTGAGGCCGGCTTTGCTAGAAGTCTTGTAGATCAATGCCCTCATTAGCCACCAGGAGCTTATTGATTGAATTCGTAGGTTCGCAGTCTGCTGAAGTGAAATGGACGTAATTACCGAGGCGATATGTCAATAGTTGTTCCCATTGATGGTTTACGTTAGAACCTTTAGTTTGATATAAGCAGATTTATGAGGATCCTTTCTTTCGATCTGGGGTTTAGGCGGGTCTATATAGGCTACCTGAAGGTTTAGTTTTAAAACCGATGAGTGCAATTCTGATACAAGGTCCTTTACCTGATATGAAATAAGTTCTTCGGGAACGCCCGTAAAACGCACGCTATTTTGTCGCTGAGTTACTACGACCCTGATACAGCCTAAGTTTGTATGGACCATAGTTGAAATGGTTCATTCAACCCGTCGGCCTCCTGCAGCTATTTTTGATGTTCTTCGAAATCCTTGAAAAGCTGTCAACTTTGACCGTGAATTCGTCATCATAAAATTCTCCGTAGGCATCTTGCTTTTTCAATTATTTCAAAAGTTCTTCATCATTTTTACCTTCAGAGACATGAGTGCAAGAAATCCAAATAACGAAATCAATACCTCCATTAACGCAAAACCAGGATTGCTGCTCTGCAAGTGATTTGTTAAACTTGTTTATTGATTTTTCTAAATCCTTCAGATTAAATCCGTAAATCTCAGCGCTGTCATAACATTTCACCTGTAAGGGTTCTGAAGCAGATTTTAGTTCTGAGAATTCGTCTTTGTTGACAACGGGCATTCGCGTCGCAGGTTTCTAGCCGTTTTCTTCCTGTTTAGGAATCCACACGGTTGCGCTGTCAATGAGAAACTTGGAATCTGTATTAATTCTCAGCTGTTCGATTCCTGCGCCTGTGGGCCTCTGAGCGGCTACCATGGCCGCTTTGATTTTTGCCGCGTTGATTGTTTGGCGTCCTGTAACTGCTTGTGAGATGTTTAGGGGATGGTTTTTACCAAACTATACCTCAATTCCAGCTCGAGAGTTCCTTGGAATCTGTAGTAATTCTCATTTTTTTAATTTCTGAGCCTGTGGCCCTCTGAGCGGCTAGCATGCCCTTTCGAATCAGGAACCCTTGCCCCGTCGATGTATAAATATATATATATATATATATATATATAGGATATATATCAACGTAGAGATCGCATGAATGAGGTATCCATGGAGCCTTTGGGGGTAAGCGTGGGGCTGCGCTTCTAGGTGGGCCATTGCTTCTGAAGGTCGATTGCGCAGGTGCTACAGCTGGTAGGACGCCGTAAGTCTTTCTAAAAACGGGGGCAACAGAATCTTGATTATCCGCTTCTTCAGATGATGATTTCGATAGAGAGGACTCTTCACTGAGGAAGGGCGTTGTTTTTTAATTTGAGTCTAGGGTTGCGATTTCGTAGCCTTCATTCAATTGTGCTTCCGTCCATGTTAGGTGCCTTGAAACCGCTCAGTGGTCGGAAACTGTCGTCAAGGTTTAGAACTGGCCTTGCCTTCTTTCTCGGATTCAGCTGGTGCCCTGCTTGGGGTTTGGCATTTTTGTTCGGTTTCTTGGTAGTTGGGATCGCAAATGGCTTGGACAGAGTAGTCAGTTTCGTTTTAGTAGGTTTCAACGGGCTAGACCTCACGATGGTCGGATTTTTCTGAGCTGTCGCGAGGGGTTGTGAGTTCTTCCGCTCGGTGAGGCCTGGTTTTCTCGGACTGGATTCTAAATTCATCAAAATTGGATTTCTCATCGAAAACTGGATTTTGAGACAGGGCCTCGACCCAGCGATTTAATTTTCGTATCTTGTATTCGAAAATAAAATCGTAGTTTTTCAACTTTATTCGACACTTAAGGAGTCTGGTGCCCGGGTCCTCAACACCAAAAGGCTTCCTCCTTATTGTATGTAGCTTATTTCACAAGCGCTCATTGCCTTCGTGTAATAGGCGATAGGCATATCCATCCTGTCCTTTTCTTGTGAAAAGATCGCTCCCACAGCAGACTCTTAGGCATCTGTGGTGAGTTTGAATTTTTTTCTTGAAATCCGAATATTGAAGCAAATGCTCTCGACGAAGGTAATTTCGGATTTCATGAAAACTTTAATGATGCTTTTTCCCCATCTCCATTCAATATTTTTCTTGATGAGATCATTCAAAGGCTTGAATAACTTGGCGTAGTCTTGAATGAATCGCCTATAATAACCAGGTAATCCCAAGAATTGACAGACAGCTCTTACCTTTCAGGGAGTGGGGAAATTTTTTATTGCTCTTATTTTTGATGGGTGAGGTTTGACTGCATGCGGTCCAATTATGTGGCCTAGATATGCCAATCCTTCCCGAAAGATCTCACATTTATCTAGCTACAACTGTGTATGTTAGTATGCATGTGTGTATGAATGCATGTGTGTATGTGTGCATGTATGTAATAATGTAGATTTTGAGTCTGTTAGCACGATACTATAGAAAGAATTGACAGATTGGATTAAGCTTTGGTATAATCTTCAAGTGTCATGAAATGAAGGTCAAGTTCGTTAGCCAGCGATTTTGGATAAAAATTCAAAAAGCGAGCGCATTTAAAAAATTTTTAAGACCTCTTTTTTCATGATTATAAAATTCTATGTACGGATAATCGTAGTACTCATAAATACGAACAATTTATCCCTATGACCTTTTGATCAAACAAAAATTACAAAAAAATTATGAAAAATCAAAAATTCAATTTTGCGGTCAAACTATGCAAGATATTGAAAAAGATGAAAAAACAAAAAATGTGCATATACAAAAGATCTACAAATTTGTTACCAATTATTCTTTGATAGGATGCGTAGTTTTTGTTTTATTCTTATAAAATAAAATTAAAAATAAAATAATTACATTTTTCGACAAACGACACAAGCTATGAAAAAATTAACAGATAAAAAATGCTTACACAAAAAGAGCTATACAAATCTGGCATCAATAATTTTTTTTAAAAAGTGTAGTTTTTGTTCTAATTGTGGAAAATAGAATTAAGAATAAAAAAAATGAAATTTTTGGAAAAACCACACAAGAAATAAAAAAAATTGAAAGGCAAAAGTTGTTCAACCGAAAATGATCTACAGATTTGTTAAAAACTTTTGTGATTACAAATTTCTTAGAACCATTTTACGCTAGGATGCGTATTTTTGGTTCAGATCGTAAAAAATAAAATAAACAAATTACATATATGGAAAAACGAAACAAGTTGCAATAAAATGTTTAATAACAAAATTGTTTTTCTATATGATGTGAATTTTTTTAAATTATAAAAACAAGACAATGCAATTACGTTTGTTTCAAGAACAATGCATATTATGATTTGTAATAACATAAATTTATTGAAGTGATACATTTCTCAGGGTAGTTGAGGATGAAATTTAATGCAAACTACGAAACAAATATTGAAGTAATTATGAATAATAAAATTTTTACTTTATTAAGTCATAACTGAATTAGCAATCACAGCCTGAAGTACAGAAAAAAATATTCTATAAATTTTAATATAATAGTGCTAAACCTAATGTAGAAAATTTCGCATTTTGGGCAAAATCGGGCGCGAAGCACGAGGCACGTGATGTGGATGTGTTTGTTGAAGCCGAAGAAGCTTTAACAAAAGAGAATTCACAATCACGAAATTACAGTTGTCGCTGCTTTAACCTTTAACTTTAAAAGGTCTGTGCACAAATATGGGAGAAGTACAGAGACCAAGCGCGCAGCGCGAGGCAAATACGCCAATACGTCAATATGCCTGTAAAAATGTACTTCCGAGAAATTTGGGAAGATCAGATTATTACAAATGACGAGTCGCTGCATTTTTCAAATTAACTCGTCATTCTTGATGATCTGATTGTTTCAATGTTTTGGAAGTATATTTTTAATATATAGTAGTCAAAGTAATTCAAGCAGATACGCACTTTTTATTTTTTAAATGTCCTGACAAATACATTTTATTTACCAAACGTAGACATTAGACACCACAACATTTTTAAATTCTACTCTGAAATATGAAAAATTAAATGAGTAGTGAATTCTCTAAACTTCAAATAACTTACAAATATACCCACCTTTCTTGTTCATATATTTTATTTTTACAATTGGCAAAATAAATTTTCAATAAGAACAAAATAATATACAAACAGCGTGAAGGTAAATCTTTGAAAAAATCGTAACATAGTCAGGTTTGAATTTAACTATTCATTACAGAATGCTAATTAGTATTAGCGCGTCAGAGTGGCAAAATAACGCTCACGCAAGCTATCCGTTCCAGTAGTGTACATCTGTCGCATTGCTCGGAAAATCCGAGGCGAGAATGAAAAAGAATGAGACGGGACGAGGAAGAATCTGACGAGACAAATCGAGGAATAGGCCCGAGAAAACAAGAAATTATTTGTTAGCAATACAATAGCATTTTCAACCAAATAGTTGAATTGTCAACCTACAAACACGAATTTATTCGAGGATAGTTGAATTATCAAACTGTGAAGCTCAATTTAGAACAACAAGATCATTTTCAAACAATAAAGGTGCAGTTCCGGCGAGATAGAAGAACATAAAGAAACTTATTTTTTGATTTTTCACCAAACTGTTAGTCTTACGAACAAAGAGTTGAATTTGCAATCAAGGGAGAAAAATTTTGAACAGAATAGTTCATTTTTTCCACAAAATGGTTGCATTTTCAAGAAAAGAAGAAGTCATTTGCAAATGATATTTTGTTTTTAAATACAGTTTTTTGACATCATAATAATTCCTAAACCAAAATTGTACTAAAATTATCTAGAATTGGCAAACTTGCATTAAAATCTGACTTATTTTCTTGTGAATTTAAAAGAATTTCATGACGTTTATGAGAACTCCACGTTATTTTTAACGAATTCAGAATAAATTCCAAAAATTAAAACAAAACAATGAGTTGTGTTAAATTCAAACACAGTGAGCCTCAATCATTTTTAACCTGACATTTTCGTGGCATAACTTTTCTTCACAGGATTCTTTACTTACGATTTTAAAGTGTTTTATGTCAAAAAAGAGAATTAAGTATCAAGCTCTGTTTGATAAATTTTTAACAAGAAACATGAATCCTCTATTTCTTTTCGCAGAATTGAGTTCACAGTCAAGCAGAGATTGCCTAGACACTCCCCGCCCGGTTCACTATCGCTCTTCTCCTTCTAGTTGTGTACCGCAGGCTCCTGCGGAGGATCCTCTTCGTGCCAGGGACAGATCGCGTCCTGGTAGGCTTCCTTCTTCTAAAATACTTGGATACGCACTTGGACAACTTGGATACATTCGGCTTATTTCCCGCACAAATTAAAATCTACGATTCGAATTTCGAAGATATGTTTTTCCTGCTAGTTATCCAATTTGATTGTTAATAGAAGGGGGGGGCTATATTCTCGTGCTAACTCAAGAACATATTGTATTATCAACATCCCATGGTGATATTTTTGCAATATTAGAGTATAGCGAGATTCTTCGTGGAATGTATACGACAAATAGAGCTAAATCGAGAATTAAAGTAAATATGATAAGCGGCGCAGTCGATAATTTGACTCCAGATGGAAAGCGAGATTGTCCAGTGGGCAAGCGTAACCCAATCTTCCCCGAAAGCTCCATCAAAGCTTCAGCAAAAGACGATTCACTACAGTCCGAATGGAATTCTAATAGCCAACGTAACCCTGGTTTTTCTCCTTCTGACAGACATACCGAAGCAAGGTCGCCTCCTGGGTGGCCGCCTTCTCCTAAAGTACTTGGATATGAACTTGGACAACTTGGATCCATTCGAATTATTCCCCGCACAAATCAGAACCTACGATTCGAATTTCGAAGATACGTTTTTCCTGCCGGTTATCCAATTAGATTGCTAACAGAAGGAAACATTTATAGTCCCGTGCCAGCCCAAGAACATATTGTTTTATCAGTATCCAACGGTGACATTTTTGCAATATTAGAGCATACTGGGATTCTCCGTGGAATATATTCGACAAGTAGAACTCATGCGAGAGTCCAAATGAATATGATAAGCAGCGAAGTTGATTATTTGTTCTCAGATGAAATTCTATATTGTTTGATAGGAAAACGTCACGCAATCTTTCCCTATAATTTTATTAAAGCTTTAGCAAATGACGATTCACTCCAGTCTGACTGGAATCCTAATAGCGAACGTAACCATGGTTCTTCTTCATCTGACAGACAATATTCACCTGACCGGACTTCTCCTCAGGAGATTCCTTTTCATGCCAATGCCAGGTAGCCTCCTGGGGGGACGCCTTCTCCTAAAGTACTTGAATATACACTTGGACAACTTGGATACACTCGGCTTATTCCCCGCACAAATCAGAGCCTACGACTCGAATTTCGAAGATACGTTTTTCCTGCTGGTAAACCAATCAGAATGCGAACAGAAGAAAAAAGCTTTAGTCCCGTGCCAAACAAAGAACATATTGTATTATCAGCATACAAGGGTGACGTTGATGCAATATTAGAGTACAGCGGGCTTCTTCTTGGAATATATACGATACATAGAGCTCATGTGAGAATCAAAACAAATATGATGAGCGGCGAAGTTGATAATGTAACCCCAGATGAATTGCGAGATTGTCCAGTAGGCAGAAATCATCCAATCTTCCCACAAAGTTTTATTTACGCTTTTGCAAATTACGATTCACTATAGTCCGACTGGAATCCCAAAGGCAAACTTAATCTAGGTTCTTCTTCTTCTCCCAGACGACATTCACCTGTCCGAACTTCTTCGCATTAGCCTCCTCGTCATAAAACTTGGATATATTCGGCTTTTTCATGAGACAAATCAGAACCGGCAATTCCAGTTTCGGAGATACTTTTTCCCTCTGATGAAGAAATGCGATTGCTTGTAGGAAATGGTGAATTTGTACCCACGCCAAACCAAGAATTTATTGTGTTATCAACATCCAATTGAGACGTTTTTGCAATACAGGAGTATACTGGAATTCTTCGAGGAATATAATCATAAGACAGATAGAAATCATGCAAAAATAAATATGATAAGCGGTGATGTTGAGAATATGACATCAGATAAAATGAGGGAAAGTCATGTAGGCAGATATTACCCAATCTTTCCACACCTTTACATGAAAGTTGTTACAAATTGCAATTCACAGCAGACTGTGTATCATTAATTCAATAAGAAAATTGTGAAATGAAACATAATAATCCTTGTAACCTGTATTTGGATCTAAATTGAAATAAAACCTTATGACATCATTGTATTTTATTCTTTGAGTTTTCATTTGAATTGTTGTTTTTGAAAATTGCATCTCAATGCAAATAACGAGCCTTTAAGTACATTATTATAATTTTTAATATTGGAAACGTGTGAAAGAGCTCTAATTAACTTCAATAATTTGTTCAATTTTGTGGGATCGTGATTACCATCCTATTAATTCAAGATGTTTTATTTTTCAGCTGCCCTATTACCACCGAATATCAATTATGAAAAGTGTTTTCTTTTTAATAACTGACGCACTGACTCTAGTTTTGATTTAAATGTATTAAAATTAGGAGGAAATTAAATAGAAAACAGATCGTAAAATTCCAAACGATTCAAGAAAACAAAAGCGATTTTATATTCGACTTACACCAACTTATAGCTACAGCCACACTTAATTCGCCTGGGGGAAGGAAAGATTAGATTTCCCGTTTCTTGGATAGAATGCAACTTGGCTGGTTTACACCTTTCTCTGGTCCGTTCCACTTGTTTGAGAACTGCACCGGGACCTATTCGCCGTTTCCAACCTACGTGCAGTAAGATGATTTGCAAAATCGACGCATCCTTGACGGTAGGAAATTAACTGTGCTGGTTTTAAATTTAAATGGCCGATGATGCCGTCATTCGATGCCGTCCTGGTTCGTCTTAATTTGTTAGAAAAGAATGTCTGTTGGTGCAGTTTGAAGGGCGAAGTCCATTGATAACTAATCAAAAATAAGAATTTCGGGTCGGACTACTGTTTGAAAACGTCTTTCTGGGCCCAAGTCCGAGTCTGATTATTGAGGAAATCGCGGCCCAGCTTAGTTACGCTTCGAGTGCAGACGGGCATGAGAAACTGTGTTTTTTTGGATTTTGCAGTACTTCTTGTCGGTGCAAGAAGTAATAAAGACCTGTGATAAGAATTTTGAGTGTGATATACTCGAAGGTATGAATGCATAGGTGAGAATGCATTTTTGAAAGCATTGCCAAGTTTGATTGGATGTTCGTTGTCAAGCTACAGTTTGGGAAGGAACCATGGAAGGAAGCTGTATTAGGAATCGCTGACATCTAAAGAATGCTAACTGTCATAACGTGACTCAGAGACACTTTTGATTCCTTTAATTTTATAGTTTTAAATTATAATTTGAATTTGATTGACTATTAATAAATAATTGTTTCCGAATTAGTTAATTCAATTCAGTAGTTCATAACTGTCTATTGTCATCAGATTATAATTTTGAAAATATTAATTAAGGGTTAATTATTATAGATCAGATTAGCTGTCCAAATAAATCGTTTTTTCTCACATAGGAAGGACGCTGGGAGATAAGGAAATGCACCTACAAGGACGGTACGTAACAAACCCACCCTGGATATTTTGCTTATTTTGCTCGACAACTGGGTCAAAATGAACAGTCCTTTCCCATGCTAGCTGGATCAATTATTTTCTCCGAGTAAAATTTCTGAGCTACGTAACAAGGTAATAAACTTATAAGATAACTTCTCGGTTCGTGTCACGACTTAAACTATCGCTGGCTTAGATGCTTTTTGTATAGAGATGTACGGGATTAGTAGTGATTTTTGAATACTTCATTCTGACGAGCACCTTAGTCATTATATCAAAAAGTAATGTAATTTACATTTAATCCTAGCTGCTTTTATGTCATAGCTTTACATGGGTTGAAGCGTTTGCACTAGTAGTGCAAAGGATAGTGGAAAGGATCTGACTTGAATTTGTGTAAGTGGCTCTTGGAGATATTTTTGGATTATGAGTCAAGACCTATGAAAACGTATTGCTAAATGTAATTAATCATACTAGAATAACTTTTGTTTAATTTATCCAAGTCAGTTTTCAAATTAATAGACAACTTATTTTGTTTTTTAATATAAAGCATTTCCATGAATTCTCTCTTTCTCTCATTACTTTCACTATGTAAAATTTCAAAATTATCCCAGTCAAACTCGTGGTCAACATCATCAAACCCTCTCGTATGTCTAGCAAGACATTCTTATAACAACGTCCCAAACGAACATCACTTTTGTGTTCCTCCACCATAGTATGAAGAAGTCTGTCAGTCTGTCCCACATAAGTCATCTTACAGATCTTGCAAATGATCTTGTAAACCACACCACCTTTTTCAAATTTACCTAAAAGATCTTTACCAAAAGTAATTATTGAATCCATTTAAAATATTATACGGAAAATAGTATGAATATTACATTTCTTCAACATAAATTCAATAGTTTTCGAAATTTGACCAAAAAAAGGAAGAGAAAAGGTATTAAAAGAACTATATTCTCTTAATTTCTTCTGGTTATCTGCAGATAAAATGGGTTTTGTAAAGATCCTTTATACAAATTTAAAAAAGGTGGTGTTGTTTACAAGATCACTAGTAAGATCTGTGAGATGACTTATGTGGGACAGACTGGCAGACTTCTTAATACTAGGAAAGAGCAACACAAAAGTGATGTTCGTTTGTGACGCTGTTATAAGAGTGTTCTTGCTAGACATACAAGAGGGTTTGTTGATGTTGGCCTTGCGTTTGAATGGGATAATGTTGAAATTTTACATAGTGAAAGTAATAAGAGAAAGAGAGAATTCATGGAAATGCTTCATATTAAAAAACAAAATAAGTTGTCTATTAATTTGAAAACTGATTTGGATAAATTAAAAAAAAGTTATTCTAGTATGATTAATCACATTCAGCAATAGGTTTTCATGAGTCTTGACTTTCTCTTATTTCTTGTTTGTTTATAACGAATTTGCCTTTTGACCCACACATGGATCTCAGGTATCGAGGAGATAGCGTCGTTGTTTCGTCGCTGTTTCCACCTGCTCTAATTTTTCTTACCTTGATGAGGGTGCTGTATGAGCACCGAAAGGTTGGTAAATATTGTGCATGCTTTCACATTGTGATTTGATAATAATAAACATAAAAAGGACGAAAGAAAGAAAAAAAATAGGAGGAAGGGGATGTGGTTCGTTGCCTTCTCATTTTTCTTTCCTCTTTTTTATTTTTGCCCAAAGAAACAAATTTTTGTTTTGTTTTCAGGAAATGCAATATGAGCATTTTGTGGTGGTTGTTCAAATTTGATCGTTAGATTCTTGTTTTATTTTCAGGAATTAAATACATTAATTTGTCAAAATCCAGGAAAATCTGTTCAGTCAGTTAAAAATTTTCAGAAGAAACATTGAGATTTAATTTTTGTGAAGGCTGATAAAGGTAACTTAACAATCGCTGCTAGTAGAGAGGATTATAACATTACAGTTGAAAATATTCTTGAGAATGATATTTTATACAAGAATATCAATACTAGTATGGTTTCAACTATTAAAAATAAATGTAATGACATAGATATTATATAGGGAAATAAAGATTAATTAATGAACGATGTGCATATCGTTTAAAATCTCAAAATAGTGTCATAGCAAAAGCGTATGCTCTCCCTAAAGTTTACAAAGCCTAATTTTAGTTGATGACTGATTGTTTCTTTTGTTGGTTCTCCTACTTATAATTCATCTAAGCATATTTCTGATATTCTAAAACCAGTTTCCATTAACACAATTTCGTTTGTAAAAAATACTTGCGAACCTAAAGATATTTAAAAAAACATTAATGTACCAAAAACTCATTCAATACTTTCTTTAGATGTGGTAAAAATGTAACTATTTTATTGAAAGTATAGTTATTTTGTTTGAAAATCAAATACATATAATTATTTAAACTATTCAGAATGCAGGCTTAAATTCTTAATTTTATAGATAAAAAGGCTTTAGTGTAGCTAAAAATCGATTCATTAACGTGGATTCCAAATAATAATAAATAATTATCACTATCCCTGGGCCTTTTTGTGCAAACCGGTCCACTTTTTGGTAATCACCCTTATCTAGTAATAGAAAAGTGCTACCACCCATCAAATGAAAAAAATTTAGCCAACCTACTTTACTTCTCACTAAAGAATTTTAATTTCGAATCTAGGTTAAAAATGTGATAAACCTTTAATTTGAGAGAAAGGGGAAAATGAAAAGGATCAATTGCCAACCAGAACTGATCAAACGATTCATTCTGATCCCTTGAATATTCAAATTATATCAAACTTATTCATTATTGTCGTGAATTAATTTTTTGTTGAAAATTCATATTCTCGGGTTGAAGATTCAACTGTTTTGTAGAAAATTTCTTCTTTTTGTTTTTAAAATTCAACCATGTGGTAGAAAATCAAGCTATCTGGTTTAAAATTAAATTATTTATTTGCAAATCAACCTATTTTTTTTGGAAATTCGTCTTTCATGGTAAAGATTATTATTTTTTTAAATCTGAAAATGTAGCTATTCCATTCTTGGTTGGAAATTTTTCCTTCATAAGATGAAAATTCAACTATTTGGTAGAAAGTTGATGTATTTTGTTGGAAATTCATGTGTTTATGTAGACAATTAATTTTATTCGTTGAAAATTTAATTCATTTCTGGTTAAAAGTTAATTTTTTATACTTAAAATTTAACGATTTCAGTTTCTGCTATTTGGTGAAAATTTTTACTATTTCATGGAAAGTATGATTATTTTGTTTTGAATTGAAATATTATAATTATTTAAAATATTTATAATGCAAGGTTAAATACCCAGGGTGTCTACCCTACCTGGAAAACCTGGAAGCCTTTGAATTCTCAGGGAATTTTTATATACCTGGGAAAACCTGTAAATGTCAGAAAATTGTTGCGCAAAGTTGCTTCTTTTTTTTAATTGCAATATTAAATTGAATAACCATGATGCTTCATTTGTACAAGTTTCTTTCTGGTTTGAAATGAATTTTTTTACGGAAAAATTCAACTATTCCATTTTTGGTTGAAAACTAATCATTTTTAGTTGAAAATTCAAGTATCTCCTTGAAACTGTATGTATTTGGTTGAAAATGCAACAGTTTGCAACATTTTCTCTCTTTTGATAGCAAATTATTTAATAGTTAAAAATTCCACTTATTTTGTACTCTGATTTGGAAAAGTAGCTTTTTGAAAAAAAAATAATGATTCAGATCTGGAACAAGCAATTTATATATACCTAAGTTAAAATGTTTGATAAAATAAGGCAATTGTGCAAGACTTTCAGCTTTATCAAAGCAATTAATAGTTGATTGCGATACACGCAGATAGACTACGTCACATCCAGCAAGGTTTTTCTTCGAATTATTTTTCCTCAAAATGATGACATTGAATTATTCATGCTCTAAATTTATTCTACCTAGCTTTATTTACGCCTCGTGTCTACATTCGCCGAACATATTTGTTTAATTTTCAACTTTTAATCAAATAGAATTAAATTTTTATTTTGAAAAATAATATTTAAGAAGAACTTTACTACTTCCAAAATAGAACAATTTTCATAAAAACGTTGCAGATAGCAAAGAATCGATCAGGGAATAAAACATTCTGTTGTTAATTGAAATTAAATAGAAATTCTGACCATCGTCTTACATGGAAGGAAAAACTTTGAATAAGTTCGAAGGGTTTCACATTGAAAATAACTTCCACTTCCATGAACACGTAAGGAGAGGTACGTTTCTAATTCTTCATAAACTACGTTTTGTCTCAGGGATAAAGATATATAAAAAAATTAAAAAGTGTTTAAAAAGTAATTTCAATTCCTAATATCAATTTTCTTCTCAAAAAAGAGAAAGATCTCTCTTCCCATGATTGAAAAAATACTCCAGGATTTTTATTTAGCGTAGGCTCAGTTATTCCAAGGTCTACATTATTCGAAGGCAAGCGGAAGAAGAAACTTGGTAGCACTGCTCCAGAAAATAATTCAATACATTATACTGATAATAATGATAAATTTGACCATTATTGCAGATTCCTTATTATTTCTTCACCTACATCAAAGCGTACAAATAATCATAATTTACGAAAATTACATCCAATTAGAAACAGTCCTTGGCTTCATTATACTACATTAAACTAAACGAATGAGAAAAGAGACTTCAGCTAATGCTCATTTTGATTTGCACTTTGATTTAATGTAAATTAATTAACTCTAGAAGAAAATTAAATAATTTCGTAATTTGAATGTTCAGAAAACTTTAGAAACATCAATTCTTAACACTTTAAACTTGAAATTAATTTCAGATTAAAGTTTTATTCAAATTTGTAACTCTTATTGAAATATAAAATTATTAATTTCGTAATAATTGAATTTGGACCCGTTTCAACAAAACTGTTTCAAAATATTGAAGCTTGCAATTTGAAAAAAAAATTAGAAGTGAGAATTCCTACAATTAGAAATTGTTCAATGTTGAACGCTATTGATTCTGAACTTGTGTAATTATTATGAAACTTCAATAATCAATTATGTAATTCGTAAAGTACTCACTGAAGTACATACAATGTTGTATGTTTTTAATTTTAAGTTTGAAAGTCTCAATGTGATTAAAATTGAAACTAATTATAATAGATTTAATACTTTCACGGTGATTCATTGTAATAAATTTTAATTTAAAATTTAAAGATTTTCCTGCTTTCAATCGTGTACGAAACTATGAATGTTGCCGACGTTTTGTGAACATTGCAGTTCACTGCCTCACGGCTGACCTGAAACTTAAGTTTCAGGTTATGTTGTTCTTATATATGTATTCTCTACGATGCCTGTGATTGGCCAGAGCGCCCCATGGTGGTGGCTGATCAAACATGATTGGCCAATTAAGTCTTTTCTAAAAAATCCGGAAGCACGGAAAACCAAATCGGATTGGTATTATATCCATTGCCCCTATTGATGTTATTAGGGTGTTTTAAGGTTTCGATTGCTTCTCTATGTTTTCTTGCAAAAATATTGTAGGTTTTTGCGATGACGGTTGTTTTGTCAAATAAAATGCTATGCCCTGTTTCGATATGATGCTCAGCTAGTGCTGATGGTGTGAAATGTTTCAGCCTGACTTTACTCTCATGTTCCTTTACACGTTGGCTCACCGCCCTCCCGGTTTCTCCAATATAGACTTTGCCACAAGAACAAGGGATTTTATATACTCCCGGATCACTGAAAGGTTTCTTTTTATATTTAGGGTTGTTTAGAAGTTGTCCTATTTTCGCAGGTGGGTTAAATATAGTTTGGATATTGTCTTTGTTGAGAATTCTTCCTATTTGTTCGGTGATACCTTGAATGTAGGGTAGGATGGTGGTCGTTTTTCTCTCTCTTTCTTCAGTAGGTTGTGTTGACTTTTTTTTTTTAATGTATCTTCTTATTGCTTTATTAATTTGTTTCTTTGTGTAATCGTTTTGTATTAGGATTTGTTTAAGATTTTGTAGTTCCTTTTGTACGTTTTATTTATCTGTTATGGACACAGCTCTGTATACAAGGAAGTTGATGACCGATTGCTTTTGAGTTGGGTGGTGATGGGAGGAGGCATGAAGGTATCTATTCGTATGCGTGGGTTTTCTGTATACTTCATGTCCTAATGTGTTATCGGATCTTTTGTAAACTAGTACGTCCAAGAAAGGTAATTTTCCGCTTTGTTCAATTTCCATGGTAAACTGGATATTAGGGTGTATTTGATTGATGGAATCGAAGAATTTCTGTAGTTCATCTAGTCCATGTCTCCAGATGGCAAAAGTGTCGTCAATGTAACGACACCAACATTCCGGTTTAAGCATGGATTTATTGAAGATTTTAGTTTCTAGATTTTCCATAAAAATGTTGGCTATTACAGGTGAGATTGGAGATCCCATTGCTGCTCCTGAGGTTTGTTCGTAGAATTGGTTATTGAAAGAGAAATAGGTATTAGTGAGATAGTGTTCTATCAAAGGTGTGAGATTGGAGGGGAAGTTTGCAAAGGATTTAATAATATCCATTGTATCAGAGACTGGTACTTTTGTAAAGAGAGATACTACGTAAAAACTCACTAGGATGTCTTGGGGTTGAATGTGAATCTGTGGTATTTTTCTGATGAAGCCCAAAGAGTTTTGGACGTGTGTGATAGAGTTTCCTGTGAAAGGATTCAGTTTTTTGGCAAAAGCGTGCTAGGTTGTAAGTTGGTGAGTTTATTGCGCTGACGATAGGTTTGAGGCGGATGTTGTTTTTGTGTATTTTTGGGATTCCGTAAAGTTTTGGAGAGATGGTATTAGTAGGTTTTAATTTAGATATTGTTTTGCTGTCAAGATTTGAGTCTTTTAGAAGGGTTTTTGTTTTACTGACTATTGTTTTTGTGGGGTCTTTTTTAAGTTTTTTTATATGTATCGTCAGTAAGCAGGTCCATTATTTTGTTGTTATAGTCTTCTTTATTTATTATTAATGTTGTGTTGCCTTTATCTGTGGGTAATATTATTATGTCTTTATTCTGATTGAGTTCTTTGAGGAGGGAAGTTGGGCTTCGCGTAAAATGTTGGCCGTCCTACGTCGTACGTCATTCGCTTTTTCGGGTGGAAGGGTATATATTGTGGATTCCAAATTACTGATGATTTCTTCTTTCGAGATTTTGGAGGGAGCGAGTGCAAAATTATGTCCTTTAGATAAGGCTGAAATCATTTCATTACTGAGAGGATGGTTAGAGATGTTTTTTACTGTGTTAGTTGATGGTGCGTGCCTTACTGGAAGTAGTTTGTCAAATTTTATTTTTTGTTTTTGAGTGCAAAAATCTTTAATCCGTTGGGATTGGTCAAATGATATGCGGCCCAATGTGGACCAAATGTCAAATTTCAGAGTGTTTGATAGGAAAAGCTGAAGTTGTAATAATTTTTTGGAGTTAGTGTGCAAGGCAAATTTGGTATGTTGTATTCTTTCTTTCAAGAGAAGCAAACTTGTTTTATGTAGAATCGATTTGGATTTAGATATTCCCGAATGGTTTTTCAACTGTTAGAAATTTTGGACAATGTTATTGTCCCTACACTGTTTCAAGAAAGGTAAAGATGTTAGTAGCTTAGCTTGAGAAAACCTGAGCTCACTAAAAGTGTTAGTTTTAGTAAGAAAACTCTCCCCGTAGAGTTGTGGGAGAGAAGTGAACTGCAATGTTCACGAAAGGTCGGCAACATTCATAGTTTCGCACACGATTGAAACCCGAAAAATCTTTTAATTTAAATTTATCATAATAAATCATCATGAAAGTATTGAATCTATTATTAAAAATCAATTTTCCTCAAAAACTGAAGATCATAATGCAAATTTGAATAGAATAAAAATATGCGGCTTATTAAAATAAATTTAAATGTTGTTTAAATTTTTTCATTAAGTTATTCACATTGTATATTCGTCTCTTTGAAAATATTTCTTGGCATTTCTTAAAAACACTCTCAACAGTGTAAAATCTCTAAAATTTGTCAAAATTTTATTTAAAAATAATCATTCAAATAAATTGAAAAGTCAGTAGAATTATTATCAAAACTCTAAAATCTTGAAAAAACTTCTAAGTCTCTGGAAATGACTATAAGTATTTAAAATTCCTTGGAATGCTGTGAAATTCCTGAATTCTTGTAAATAGATTTTTGGAGGAGTATTCTAAATATTACAAAATTCCGTGATATTCTATGTTTCAAAACTGAGAAAGGAAAATGGTGGTACAACCTAGAAGAAATTCGAAAATCTATAAAATCCGAAATAAATTCTTCGAGATCCAATAAAATATTATAAAATCATGCGAATATATATATATATATATATATATATATATATATATATATATATATGCAATCCAAAGTAATCTGAGGTAATCTTAGTCCATGCTAATTTATTGTCAAAGTTTCTTGTGTTTGCACTTTTTTGTGCGTAAAAATATAATTTTCTTAAAAAGCCTTTGACTTCCTTATTTTATGCTATACCAATAAAAGTAAACGCAATCATGAAACTTTAAATAAATATGATGTGATAATAATCACCGCAATGTTTACTGACATCAAAATAATATACGATATTTTTTTTCGCTTTAGTTCTTTACTATTACGTGATTTTTCCATGTCTAGATGTTCACCTATTAAACACAGAAATTTCTACAAGTGAGTCACTAAGAACATACATGTATCTACCACTCATGCGCACATAAAACCTATTAGAAAACGTGTCAGCTTCGTGAAAGAAATCTCCACGGTGCGAATTGACTCATAGTAATCTGATCAACGTTAGTATACATAGAAGTACGACTATTCCAAAATTCTCAGTCGAAATTCACGAAATCTATTCAATACCAGAGGAAAAATGAAGATCAGCAGCTACATTCTAATTCTTACATTTTCGGTTCATCTGGATTTTGGTGGTAAGTTTAATTAGGCTGAGCATACTAATAATTTTCATACTTATATTCACTTTCTGAGGCTGATAAATTTTGTCCTACGATGTCTCTAACCTTCTGCAAGTTTTTGGGAATAGAATTTTATAGTTGTTAAATACATAAAAAGCATTGGATCATAGTAAAATTTAATCGTTTTCTTATCAAATTTGTTACCACATAAAAAGCATTTGTATATAACTTCGTGCTTGAATGTCAATTCTTCTATCTTTCGTGAAAGAGGAGACCCATATAGTTCCAATGTTTCCTCACTGCGTTTTAATCTTTCCGTTTGGTGACTAACCTCCGTTTAATTGATGCGAAATAAAAGTTTTCTAAAGTTTGAGTAGGAGGGTTTGTCCAATTTGTTTAAACTGATCGAATTGAGTAAGATTCAACATACCGGGCGGATTTGTTGGACATTATGAATCAAATTGGATTCGTCCTCCTCGCTATGATCCTTAGTTTGGCTCGGTCTCAGTTCCTCGATGAGAGAGCGAAGTTGCGACTTGCGAGTTTCGATTAGAGTGCGAAAATTGTCGGTAACATAAAATTGGAGAAGGTAACAAAGAAACTTACCGGTAAGTTACTGAATGTATGAGAATTTACGAGAAAGTTATTTGAAGAGTTGTGAACCAATTATACCTTCTTCTGGTAGAGGAAAGTTTCCATCAGTAATATGAAAAGGTGTTTTCTTTCAAAATAATTTAGATATGTTGCACTGTTTCATTCATGTCTGTCAATGCCATTCACGGCGTTTTTTATAAGTCGATGAGTCGCTTGATTTAATGGTAGAGCTGATTCTTTTATCAGCTGGAGTGAAGATCCAGAATCTACAAGTAATCTGCATTTTTTTCATGTGCTCTTCTTCCTGGTATGGATTGCAATTTTCCGTTTATTGCTGATATTCGGCCATTTCTTCGTAGTCTATCTGTTCTTAAATCTCCTCTTGCGTCATTTTCTCATTCTATAAGTAATTTTCCTTTTCTCCTTGTAACCTCCTTGTCCTGATTTGACTTTGAGGTGGCCGTTTGTGGTTTTGAATGTTCCGTAAGTTTTGGGGCTCAACGTAGCATTGGACTGCCAAGTGTCCCATTTTCCCCTATTTATTGCACTTTATTTGTGATCGATCAGCTAGTAAAATATTTTGATTCTGTGTTTTAAATGATAACGGAGTTGTATTCGCCTTAGGCCTGGGTAGAGATGTTAACATTTGTGGTCGTAAAATCTGGGTTATAGGTTTATTCATAATTGGTTTCATTATTTCATTTCGGTTTCTCCCCTTAATCAGTGTTTCCGCCTCCAATGCTTCTTTCAAAGCTTCATTTAGATTTGTTGATTTCATCGGCCTTACTTGGCCTGAAATTTCTTCGCGTTAGTTTATAATATAATTTTTAACTACAGCTTTTTCTTCCATTCACAGTGAAAAATCTGGGATAAATTTTGTTGCACCTAATTTCAAGATGGGGTTCCATCTTGCTCGCCGTTGAGGTACGAAAACCAACGTCTATTGTTTTTGCCGCAAAACTGTAAAAGGAAATGACAGCAGGTGACGTTTCGTACCCCAAGTTTGAGGAAAACGATGCCTCGTGTAGTGGTACCATTCACACTACCAAGACTAGTTTTTGTTGCAGGAAAATGGTACCCTGAAATTGGCGTCAGATTCACACTTTGTTTTTTCCGTGTTTTCAATGCAATTTTGTTCTCTTCCGAAATTATGTTCAGATTTTTATGAATGGGTTGGTTTATTGTAAACTCCCCTAAAGCGTTGACTGTAAATTTATGCATTTTCAAATCCTTGTCGCCCATTTTTTTAGTTTGTTCTACCGAATTGCACTGAAGTGCTTATACCGAGATTTGAATTTAAAGCTGTATACAAATCCTGATAATTGTTTATTTCTACGCATCTAAGTGCATCGTGTGATCCCTGAAATACCTGAGATCCATTTATTTTATGTTCACGATTGAATTTTGTTCATTGCAAAATCTGCGTCACAATACATAGGCTTGAATGAATGAACCTGCAAATTCTGTAGCAAGTAATTCTCCGTTTTAGTATCTGGAATTGTAAATTCATCCATTTCTATTTGTTCTTGCAGAATTGAGTTCGCAGGGCGACGCACCTGTTAAACTTCCTCCTAAGAAAAGGTGGCAATCTTCTTCAGACCGATCTTCTTCGAGTCAACAAAGCCAACAAGTTGTGCGTGGTAAGTATCTTTATTTTTAAAATAACTCGTTACAGATACGTTACACAGCAACAATATCAACTCGTTGCAGTTACTTCACTTACGGAAGTAACTTCAGTTTGTCTGAAATTTACTATAAATGTTGCACCCCAATCACAAAATTTTAGAAAATTACAAAAAAATTATCTATATTTTCCGATGTGAAGGATGATACGTTTGAATAAAATTAACACAAAAGGCTTACAAGTATAATCTTCAAGTGTCATGAAATGAACGTCAAGTTCGTTAGTCAGCGATTTTGGATGAAAATTCAAAAAGTGAGCGCATTTAAAAAAATTTGTAAACCTCATTTTTCATGATTTAAGAATTCTATGTACAGATAATGGTTGTAATCAAAAAGGCAAACAATTTATCTCAATGATTTTTTTGTTATAAAACGTAAGTTACTGGAGCTATAGCATTTACAATATTCCAAAAAACAAACGAAAATGAACATTTTTATCCAAAAAACGCACGATATGAAAAAAGTCAAGAGAAGAAAAGTGTTGCTTTTTGAACACTCAAAAATATCGTCAACAAATAGCATTGAAAATAGAAAACATTTTATTTTTGGAAAAACCACACAAGAGACGAAAAAAATTGAGAGTGCAAGTAATTGTCCTTGTGATAGGTGCTCTCGGAGGTGCAAAACTATCACTGGTTTGTAACCTTAAAGCCATACCCGCGTGCCAAAAATATGCCAAGGCACTTGCGAGATGGATGCAGAAAGCTGTCATCCTTGGGTCGCTTCGCGTCCTCAAGACAGACGAGGGTTTCGCCGGTCGATCGTTGTGATTTCGTCGTGCCCTGTGACCACCCATCTCACGGTTGTGAGAAGTGGCCATAGATGCGATTTACCGCGGTTCTACTGGGGACTATTGACATTTTTTAGATGGCAGTTGCTCTTAGTGGGACCCTGCGGTGGTTGTTTAACACTTTTTTTAAATTATATATATATATATATATATATGAAGTGATACATTTCTCAGGGTAGTTGAGGATAAAATTTAATGCAACATAAGAAACAAATATCAAAGTTATTATGATAAATAAAATTCGTACTTTATTTTGCAATATCTGAATTAGCAATCACAGGCTCAAGTACAGAAATAAATATAATATAATCTTTCCCGTTGTGCATAATATACTACTAAGCATACAACAAAGAAATTATTTTTTAGCAATACAATAGCATTTGTAACCAAATAGTTGAATTGTCAACCTACAAACACGAATTTATCCGAGGATAGTTGCATTATCAAACTGAAAAGCTCAATTTGGAACAACAAGATCATTTTCAACCAATGAAAATGCAGTTTCGTTGAGGTAGTAGAACATAACGGAATTTATTTTTTGATTTTTCACCAAACTGTTGGTCTGACAACGAAGAGTTGAATTTTCAATTAAGGGTAACAAGACTAACTTGCATTAATAACACCGGCACACAAAATAAACCACTTTTCTGATCTACAGACGCGACACATATATTCTCATGTATTTTGATACGCTGAGCACGAATTCAAGGTCCGTTTGACCCCAGAACATCTAGGTCAAGGACACTTGAAGGTCAAATGGACAGAAAAGTCATTTGGGTAAAGATAGCCACCATAATTTAGGTTGTTTGGGTCGCTGAATCCGAATCCGGGGTCCAACTGAACTTACCGAGTCAAGGTCAAGGTCACTTCAAGGTCAATTTCGTTCATTTTTCTAACAAGAAATTTCTGACTGTAGATTCTGAAAGAACAGAAGATTTTACGTCCAGATATGTATATTTGTATTTTTCTATGACGACGTCTAAGGACATTTTGAGGTCATTTTATTTCAATATATAGATGGTTCATATGGGTAATATATAGCTACATGGGACTAGACTACTATACTAATATGTTGTGGAGGTCGCTGAATCTGAATCCGAGGCCCGTTTGACTCCAGGGTGCCAAGGTCAAGGTCAGATCAAGGTCATATCAAAGTTAGATCGGAAGGAAAAGATGTTACCGATCCAAAATTTGACTTCTACATGTTTTTGGGTAAGTGAATTAGAATCTGAAACCCGTTTAACACAGCAAATCAGGACTAAAATCCCAAGTGCACAATAACCTTCAAGCGCTATCCCCACGGCAGTTTATTTAAGACAGTCAGAAATTAGTACAGATGTTTGGTTACAAATTACCTTGTCTCGAATTCGCATCGCTTATTTCTGGAAACTTATATCGCGTGTCGGAACCCAGGGCACGTCCTCGTGGTGACGGCGGAAAGCGGATTCTTTTTTTGCTTTTTGTTTTTTGGCTAAGCCCTGGGATGAAGGCATGATACCGTCATGGCCGACAAGAGAGAAAGTACGATGCAGGGTTTCGCATGCCCAGTATCGGCGGTTGGTCAGGGTGAGGAAACGGGCCCGCAATCGTCGTCATCCAACTACCGTCACCCTTTATTGGTTCGCGATTCAACTGATGAAGAATATAAAGCTACAACAAGTAATCATGTTTTTACCAACCATGAGCAATAAAAATGCTTTTTGCTACGTTTGTGGGAAATATGAAGTCATCACTTGCCGTAGGTCAATGAATGAGCAATGTAGAAACATATATCGTCAATGTTATAAAAAAAAATTTTCCCTTCAAAATGAAACATTTGCTCCAGATGGCATTTGCAGTGCTTGTTACAATATGCATTTACACTGCAATAAAATGAAAAACAATATCGAAAATATGGATATGAGCTTAATGATAAATGAAGCTTCAACAAATAAAGAGACAGATAGAGAGGTGATGTTAGACAGTAAAGAAAAATCTGACGACTGTTCATACGAAGATGATGAAAATGAAGGATATGTGCCAAAATTGCGGAGAAGCATGGGTCTTCCTAAAGATGCTTCTGAATATATGGCAGCTGAGTTGAAGAGCCGTGGAATGGTAGAACAGGAGACAAAGTCATCTCTCTACGGGAATCGAGAAAAGAAGTTCCGTCAGTACTTCAATAAAGATGAAGAAGGTATGTTGGCATATTGTAGAGATGTTAACGGTTGAATGAATGAAGTAAAAAAGGATCTCTACGATCCAGAAGAATGGAGATTGTTCATAGACTCTTCAAAGCAAAGTCTTAAGGCAGTGCTACTTAACAATAGAAATGAGTACGCAAGTCTACCAATAGCGCATTCAACACAATTAACAGAAAGTTACGAAAATGTCCAATATATATTGGAGAAAATTGAATATGCCAAACATAAGTGGCCAGTTTGTGGTGATTTGAAAATCATAACCATTCTCCTTGGTCAACAATCAGGATATACAAAGTATCCCTGCTTTTTGAGCTTGTGGGATAGCAGGGATCGCGCGAAACATTACAAGAGGAAGGTTTGGCCAACAAGAGAACACCTTGAACCTGGAATTCACAATGTACTTCAACAACCTCTAACTGATCCATCAAAAGTATTGCTCCCGCCTCTGCACATAAAACTTGGACTTATGAAACAATTCGTCAAAGTTTTGAATAAAGAAGGAACATGTTTTCAGTACTTGACAAATCTATTTCCTGGATCAAGTGATGCTAAATTGAAAGAAGGAGTATTTGATGCACCTCAGGTCCGTAAAATCTTTTAGGACGAAGATTTCATCAACACAATGACAGACTTAGAAATATGTGTATCAAATATGGTGTGGAGCTATCAACGCTTGAGATGTTTGATGAATCTCAAGCTCTATTTCATAGACTCTCGTATTAGCTATTTTCCTGAGAACTTAGGCGATTACAGCGAAGAGCAAGGGGAGCGTTTCCATCAATATCTAAAAGACGCTGAACTTCGATGGCAAGTAAAATGGGACATGAATATGTTGGCTGACTACTGCTGGCTGCTAAAGAGAGATTAAGTACCTGGCGATGAAGATGGTGATAGTTCGAAGAGAACTAGAAATCCACTGCATAGGTCCTTTGACAATAAAGAGAAAGTTATAGGCGAGAGGGAGAATAAACGCTATTCCAAAATACCATACCGTGACTCACGTTAAGTGCTGATTTGTTGGTTAATCGAGATTCAGATTCGAATTCAGCGAACCTTAAAACATGTAAAAGTCAAATTTTGGAACAGTTACACCTTTTTCTCTCGATATGACCTGATCTGACCCTGACCTTGGCACTCTGGGGTCGAGCGGGCCTTGGATTCAGATTTAGCCACCCCCATAACAGATTAGTATAGTAGTCTAGTCCTATGTAGCTATATTTTACCCATATGAACCATCTATATATTTACATAGAATGACCTTAAAGTGCCCTTGAAGGTCGTCATAGAAAAATACAAACATACATATCTGGACGTAAAATCTTCCGTTCTTTCAGAATCTGCAGTCAGAAATTTGTTTTTAGGAAAATGAACGAAATTGAACTTGAAACGACCTTGACCTTGTGTCGATAAGCTCAAGCGGACCCCGGATTCAGATTCAGCGACCCAAAAAACCTGAATTATAGTAGCTCTCTTCAACCGAATGACTTTTCTGTCCATTTGACCTTCAAAAGCTCTTGACTCAGATGTGCTGGGGTCAAACCGACTTCGGGTTCGTGCTCAGCGGGTCAAAATACATGGGAGTATATGTGTTGCGTCTGTAGATCAGAAAAGTGTTTTTTTTTGTGTATGCCGGTAATGGGACTCATTTTCTTGTGAATTCAAAGAATTTAAAAGAATTTCCTGACGTTTATGAGAACTCCACGTGATTTTAATGAATTCAGAATAAATACCAAAAATGAAAACAAAACAATGAGTTGTGTTAAATTCAAACACAGTGAGCCTTGATTATTTTTAACCTGAAATTTTCGTGGCCCAACTTATCTTCACAGAATCCTTTACTTACGATTTTAAAGTATTTTATACGAAACAAGAGAATAAAGTATCAAGCTCTCTTTGAAATTTTTTCAACAAGAAACATGAATCCTCCATTTCTTTTCGCAGAATTGAGTTCGCAGTCGAGCAGAGATTGCCTCGACACTCCCCGGCCGGTTCACTGTGGCTCTTCTCCTTCTTGTCGTATACCTGAAGCTCCTGAAGAGCATGCTCTTCGTGCCAGGGATAGATCGCCTCCTGGTAGGCCTCCTTCACCCAAAATACTTGGATACGCACTTGGAAAACTTGGATACATTCGGCTTATTCCTCGCAGAAATCAGAATCTACGATTCGAATTTCGAAGATATGTTTTCCCAGCTAGATATCCAATTCGATTGCTAACAGAAGGAAAAATCTATAGTCCCGTGCCAGCCCAAGAACATATTGTTTTATCAGTATCAAATGCTGACATTTTTGCAATATTAGAGCATAGCGGGGTTCTTCGTGCAATATATTCGACAAATAGAACTCATGCGAGAATCAAAATGAACATGATAAGCGGCGAAGTTAATTATTTGACCGCAGATGAAATGCGATCTTGTCCAGTAGGGGAACGTCACCCAATCTTCCCCAACAATTTTATTAAAGCTTTAGCAAATGACGACTCACTACAATCTGAATGGAATCCTAATAGTGAACGTGATCCTACTTCTTCTCCTTCTGACAGACAACATTCACCCGACCGGACTTCTCCTCACGAGCTTCCTCTTCATGCCGAAACCAGGTGGCCTGCTGGGTGCCCGCCTTCTCATAAAGTACTTGGATATACACTTGGACAACTTGGATACATTCGGCTTATTCCCCGCCCAAATCAGAACCTACGATTCGAATTTCGAAGATATGTTTTTCCTGCTAGTTATCCAATTCGATTGTTAATGGAAGGAAAGGGCTATATTCCCGTGCCAGCCCAAGAACATATTGTATTATCAGCATCCAATGGTGACATTTTTGCAATATTGCAGTATAGCGGGATTCTTCGTGGAATCTATACGACACATAGAGCTAAATCGAGAATTAAAGTAAATATGATAAGCGGCGAGGTTGATAATTTGACTGCAGATGAAATAAGCTGTTGTCCAGTAGGCAAAAATAGCCCAATATTCCCCTATAATTTTATTAAAGCTTCAGAAAATGACGATTCACTACGGTCTGAATGGAATCCTAATAGCGAATGTAACCCTGGTTCTTCTCCTTCTAACAGACAACAATCACCTGACCGGACTTCTCCTCAAGAGATTCCTCTTCATACCGTGGCCAGGTTGCCACCTGGGTGGCCGCCTTCGCCTAGAGTACTTGGATATGCACTGGGACAACTTGGATACATTCGGCTTATTCCCCGCACAAATCAGAACCTACGATTCGAATTTCGAAAATACGTTTTTCCTGCTGGTAAACCAATTAGAATGCGAACCGAAGAAACTACCTATATCCCCGTGCCAAACCAAGAACATATTGTATTATCAGCATCCAATGGTGACATTTTTGCAATATTAGAGTATAGCGGGATTCTTCGTGCAATATATACAACACAAAGAGCTAAATCGAGAATAAAAGTGAATATGATAAGCGGCGCAGTTGATAATTTGACCCCAGATGAATTGCGAAATTGCCCAGTGGGCAAACGTCACCCAATCTTCCCCCGCAATTTTATTAAAGCTTCAGCAAATGACGACTCACTACAGTATGAATGGAATCCTAATAGCGAACGTGGCCCTGGTTCTTCTTCTCATAACATACAACACTCACCTGGCAAAATAATAAAACCAGAATATTCCGATTTACTACAGCCAAAATGGAATCCTCATAGCGAACGTAACCCTGGTTCTTTTTCTCATGACAGGCAACATTCACCTGGCAAAATAATCAAACCAGAAAATTACGATTCCCGACAGCCCAAATGGAATCCTTATAGTGAACGTAACCCTGGTTCTTCTTCTTATGACAGACAACATTCACCTGGCCAAATTTTTATCAAATCAGAACCAACGATTTGAATTTCGAAGATACGTTCTTCCGGCCGGTTATCCAATTAGATTGCTAACAGAAGAAAACATCTATAGTCCCGTGCCAGCCCAAGAACATATTGTAGTATCAGCATCCAATGGTGACACTTTCGCAATATTACGTGTAACAAAATTCTTCGTGGAATATTTGCGACACATAGAGCTCATGCGAGAACCAAAATAAATATGATGAGCGGCGCAGTTGATAATTTGACCCCAGATGAATTGAAAAATTGTCCAGTAGGCAAAAATCATCGAATCTTTCCCTATAATTTTATTAATGCTCCAGCAAATGACGATTCACTACGGTCTGAATGGAATCCTAATAGCGAACCCTGGTTCTAGCGAATCCTGGTAATAGTAACCCTGGTTCTTCTCCTTCTGACAGAAAACAATCACCGGAACGGATTTCTCCTCAAGAGCTTCCTCTTCATGCCGAAGCCAGGTTGCCACCTGGGTCGCCGCCTTCGCCTGAAGTTCTTGGAGATACACTTGGACAATTTGGATAAATTCGGCCTATTCACCGCATAAAGCAGAACCTACGATTCGAATTTCGAAGATACGTTCTTCCTGCTGGTGAACCAATCAGACTGAAAACAGAAGAAAAAAGCTGTTGTCCCGTGCCAAACGAGAACATATTGTATTATCAGCATCCAGTGGTGACGTTTTTGCAATATTAGAGTATAGCGGGCTTCTTCTTGGAATATATACGACACATAGACCTCGTGTGACGATGAAAACGAATATGATGAAAGGCGCAGTTGATAATTTGACCCCAGATGCATTGCGAGATTGTCCAGTAGGCAGAAATCATCAAACCTTTCCCCAAAGTTTTATTAACGCTTTTGCAAATTACGATTCACTACATTACGAATGGAATCCCAAAGGCGAACGTAATCCTGGTTCTTCTTCTTGTGCCAGACTCATGACTCCTCATGAAGTACTAGGATTTGCACTTATACAACTTGGATATGTGCGGCTTATTCCTGAGACAAATTACAACCCGCAATTCCAGTTTCGAAGATACTTTTTTCCCGCCGATGAAGAAATGCGATTGCTTGTAGGAAATGGTAAATTTGTACCCACGCCAAATCAAAAGAATATATTGTGTTATCAGCATCCAATTGTGACGTTTTTGCAATACAGGAGTATACTGGGATAACAGAAGTATACTGGGACAACCGTAATCGCAAAAACGTACAACAAATTTCCAAGAAAACATACAGAAGAAATCGAAATCTCAAAACACCCTAATAACATCAATAGGGACAATGGATATAATACCAATCCGATTTTTCTTTCCGTCCTCCCGGCTTTTTAAAAAAGACTTGATTGGCCAATCAAGTTCAACCAGCCCCCACCATGGGGCGCTCTGGCCAATCACAGGCATCGTAGAGAATACATTTATAAGAACAACGTAACCTGAAACTTCAGTTTTAGGTTAGCCCTGAGGAAGTGAACTGCAACGTTCACGAAACGTCGGCAACATCCATAGTCTCGCACACGATTGAAACACGAAAAATCTTTAAATTTTGAATTTAATTTTATTATATACTGGGATTATTCGTGGAATATAATTGTAAGACGGATAGAAATCATTCGAGAATGAAAATAAATATGATAAGCGGTGATTTTGAGAATATGACAATAGATAAAATGAGGGAATGTCATGTAGGCAGATATTACCCAATCTGACCACACCTTTATATGAAAGTTGTTTTTGAAAATTGCGATTCACTGCAGACTGTGTATCATTAATTCCATAAGAAAATTGTAAAATAAAACATAATAATTCTTGTAACCTGAATTTGGATCTAAATTAAATTAAAACCTTAAAACATCATTGTAATTTCTTCTTCGATTTTTGATTTGAATTGTTGTTTTTGAAAATTCTATCTTAATGCCAATAACGAACTTTCACGTACGAGATTATAATTTTTGATATTTAAAACCTGTGAAAGAGCTCCAATTAATTTTAATAATTTGTTCAATTTTGTTGCATCGTGATTAACATCCTATTAATTCAAGATGTTTCCTTTCTCGGCTACCCTATTACCATTGAATATCAATGATGAAAAGTGTTTTCTTTCAATAACTGACGCACTGACTCTAGGTTCGATTTAAATACATTTAAATTGAAAGGAAATTAAATAGAAATTAAATAGTAAAATTTCACGTTTCGTCGTTGCAAATTTGTTTTCAAAGGTCACTGCTGTGAACGAGAAAATTGTTTAGCGTGAATTGGGTTGCTGTCGAGGATTTCTTTTTAAATTGAAGCACCACTGCCTAACTTTGAAAGACGCGTCGTGATTGGTCAACTTGGACCTTTTTTATCTCAAAAAATACTGAGTATTCAACATTTTTGAGCTCTAAAATATGATTTTAGTTTTTCACCAGTATTCGAGCTATGTTGTCCGTATGCGCGAACTTTGGGACACCTTGTATATATATATGGATACAATATGCATTTTTCACCGCGTGAACTGACGACATTTTTTTAGGACCCATCTTTTTTGGGAGTTATTCTGGAACCTACCCGAAACTTTTTAGCCCTAACCAAAAACGATTGCAAAATATTTAATTTTCTTTATACGCCCTAATTTGCAGTATGGCTCACGGTAAGAAGTGCATATCAATTAGTTCAAATACTTTCTTTCAATAAGTGGTTACTCCTTATTTGTACGAAGCATTACAGAAGTATGGTATTAAAAAAAAAACAGAAAATTAGAAAATAAGGGGGCGATTATGTAACTGTTTCACATTTATTTTCACTTACTCTTTTAGGAACTTCACAATGGTTTTTTTTAAAGAGTTTTGGCGATTAAAATTATGGAAAAGAGTATCCAGGTGGATTTTGAAAGAGTGGAATAGTGAGTGTAAATGTAAAAGTTACTTAATCATAAGTTACTTAGTTAATTTTTTCAATTTATTATTCTCACGGCTGCCGCAGCCCTTGGAAAAAGTGACATATTTAAACCGCAAACCTTTTTTCAATTTAAAAGAATTCAAAATAATTAGATTCATAAGACTTCAAAACAATTCAAGTTAATTCAAAAGAATTCAAATAGATTGAAAAAAAATTTAAGTGAATTGGAAACAATTTGAAAATATGCAAAGATTCATTGAATTAACACAAAGTAAGTTTGAAACGAGTTAAAAAAATTCAAGTGTATTCCAAAGAATTTAAAGGATTAAACAATAATTCAGGATACATTATTAGGAATTCCGGGTAAATTCTGAATGAATTGAGGTTGAGTCATGCCAATCCTGGGCAAGTCGCATTTGTTGGGAGAAGACACCGCTGTGATTGATGGACGAAATAAGTAAGGTCACCTTACTACATTTTGCTAATTTTTTGTAGAATCCACATTTTTTCAACATGAATTCTTTTGAAATTCGTGGAAAGTTGTTGAAGCTTCGAAACATTTCATGGAACTTTGAAAAATATATAAAAGTTCTTTAAAATTCATCCAAGTTATTAAAATGAATTGACAATTCCTTGACATTTTTTTAATAATCTAAAATCTTTCAAATTCTTTCAAATCGTTGGTAATACCTTGAAATATTGGAAATCCAAAAATGCTGATATATTCATTACTTCCCTGGTGGCCAATAATGTTTAGAGAAAGTACCAAATTTCCACCACTGTATATTTTGTTAAAACTTGTATAGAAATGCACAAAATTCTTACACAAAAGTGAAACAAAAACTGTAGAGTACAAATTTCTACAATTTAAAAATTTGTATAATTTTTTTTAATGTGTTGTAAAAACTTCCCAGCCGTCACAGAAAACGATAGTATTTTTTTGTTTGAATTTTGTACTTTTTTATATTGTTGTATTTCATTGTAGTTTTAATTTACTACCAGAATTTTCTACTACAATAATTTATAGGAATTCACAGGTTTTACAGCCTTGACATTTTAACAACAAATATTTCAATTCAAAATAAAAAATAAAAAAACAGTTGAATTCAACCAAACAAAGGAAACCAATTTTCAACAAAATATATATAAGGGATCAATTCTCAATGAAAAGTGAAATAGACGATATTTTAACAAAAAATTATTTTAATTTAAGCGAAAAACAGTTGAACGCGATAAAAAATTACAAATATTCAACAAATTGGTGAACTTTAAATCAGAGAGATAAATTTAAAAAAAAAAACATTAATTTTTAACTGAAAAGATTAATTTTGTACTAAAAAACACGTGTTTTCAACAGAATACGTGAATTTGCGACTAAGAAAAAATAATTGTTATCCATTTTAGTTGAATAGATTTGATACTTTCACAATGATTCATTAATGATAAATTTAAAGATTTTTCGGGTTTCAATCCTATGCGAAACTATGAATGTTGCCAACGTTTCGTGAACATTGCAGTTCACTTCTTCAGGGCTGACCTGAAACTTTCAGCTCAGTTTCAGATCAGCCCTGAAGAAGTGAACTGCAATGTTTACAAAACGTCGGCAACATTCATAGTTTCGCACACGATTGAAACCCGAAAAATCTTTAAATTTAAATTTATCATAATGAATAATTGTGAAAGTATCAAATCTATTATTAAAGAACTCTAGGAGGAAAGCTTTCTTACTAAAACTAGCACTTTTAGTAAGCTTAGGTCTTCTCAAGCTAAGCTACTAACATCCAAATCCAAATCAATTCTACATAAAACAAGTTTGCTTTTCTGGGAAGAGAGAATACAACATACCAAATTTGCCTTGCACCCTACCTCCAAAAAACTATTAGAACTTCACCTTTTCCAATCAACCACTCTCAGATTTGACATTTGGTCCACATTGGACCGCATATCATTCGACCAATCCCAACGGATTAAAGATTTTTGCACTCAAAAACAAAAAATAAAATTTGACAAATTACTTCCAGTAAGGCGCGCACCATTAACTAGCACAGTAAAAAACATCGCTAATCATCCTCTCAGCAATGAAATAATTTCAGCCTTATCTAAAGAACATAATTTTGCACTCGCTCCCTCCAAAATCACGAAAGAAGAAATCATCAGTAATTTGGAATCCACAATATATACCCTTCCACCCAAAAAAGCGAATGGCATACGGCGTAGGACAACCAACATCTTACGCCAAGCCCAACTTCCCTCCTCAAACTTAACAGAACAAGAAAAAACAGCTATTACAGAACTTAATCGGAATAAAGACATCATAATATTACCCACAGACAAAGGCAACACAACAGTCATACTGAATAAAGAAGATTATAACAACAAAATCATGGACCTTCTTACTGACGATACATATAAGAAAACTTAAAAATGACCCCACAAAAACAATAGTCAGAGAAACAAAAACCCTTCTAAAAGACTCAAATCTTGACAGTGAAACAATATCTAAATTAAAAACTACAAATCTCATCTCTCCAAAACTTTACGGACTCCCAAGGATCCACAAAAACAACATCCCACTCTAAGCGATCGTCAGCGCAATAAACTCACCAACTTACAAAATAGCACGCTTTCTCGCCAAAAAACTGAATCCTTTCACAGGAAACTCTATCACACACGTCCAAAACTCCTTTGACTCCATCAGAAAAATAAAACAGATTCACATTCAACCCCAAGACATCCTGTTGAGTTCCGACGTAGTATCTCTCTTTACAAAAGTACCAATCTCTGATACAATCGATATTATTAAATCCTTTGCAAACATCCCCTCCAATCTCACACCTTTGATAGAACACTGTCTCACTAATACCTATTTCTTTTTCAATAACCAATTCTACGAACAAACCTCAGGAGCAGCAATGGGATCTCCAGTCTAACCTGTAATAGCCAACATTTTTATGGAAAATCTAGAAACTAAAATCTTCAATAAATCCATGCTTAAACCAGAATTTTGGTGCCGTTACGTTGACGACACTTTTTTCATCTGGAGACATGGACTGGATGAACTACACAGGTTCTTCAATTTCATTAATCAGTTACACCCTAATATCCAGTTCACCATGGAATTTGAACAAAACGGAAAATTACCTTTCTTGCACGTACTAGTTTACAAAAGATCCGATAACAAATTAGGACATGATGTTTACAGGAAACCCACGTATACAAATAGATACCTACATGCCTCCTCCCACCACCACCCATCTCAAAAGCAATCGGTCATTAACTCCCTTGTATACAGAGCTCTCTCCATAACAGATAAAGAAAACTTAAAAAAAGGAACTACAAAATGTTAAACAAATCCTAATACAAAACGATTACACAAACGAACAAATTAATAAAGCAATAAGAAGATACACTCAAAAAAACAAGTCAACACAACCTACTAAATAAAGAGAGATAAAAACGACCATCATCCTACCCTACATTATAGGTATCACAGGACAAATAGGATGAATTCTCAACAAACACAACATCCAGACTATATTTAAGCCACCTGTGAAAATAGGACAACTTCTAAACAACCCTAAAGATAAAAAGGAACCTTTCAGTGATCCGGGAGTATATAAAATCCCTTGTTCTTGTGGCAAAGTCTATATTTGAGAAACCGGGACGGCAGTACGTCAACGTGTAAAGGAACATGAGAGTAAAGTCAGGCTAAAACATTTCACGCAATCAGCAATAGCTGAGCATCATATTGAAACAGGACATAGCATTTTATTTGAAAAAACAACCGTTATCGCAAAAACGTACAATATTTTTCCAAGAAAACATAGAGAAGCAATCGAAATCTTAAAGCACACTAATAACATCAGCAGGGACAATGGATATAATACCAATCCGATTTGGCTTTCCGTCCTCCCGGGTTTTTAAAAAAAAATGTGATGAGCCAATCAAGTTCGATCAGCCCCCATTATGGGGCGCTCTGGCAAATCGCAGGCATCGTAGATCCCTGAAGAAGTGAACTGCAATGTTCACGAAACGTCGACGACATTCATTGTTTCGCACACGATTGTAACCCGAAAAATCTTTAAATTTTAAATTTAAATTTATCGTTGAAGCTAATTGCCGAACTTAGATAGATATTCAAATAGCAGCAATTTTATTGAAAAAGTAATATTTTTTCAAGTGAGTGATATTCTATGTTTCAAAACTAAGAAAGGAAAATGGTGGTACAACCTTGGAGAAATTTGAAAATCTATAAAATCCGAAATAAGTTCTTCGAGATCCAATAAAATATTATGAAATCACGCGAATATATATGCAATCCAAAGTAATCTGAGGTAATTTTAGTCCCTCTTGATTTATTGTCAAAGTTTCTTGTGTTTGCACTTTTTTGTGCGTAAAAATATGATTTTTTAAGAAAGCCTTTAACTTGCTCATTTTATGCTATACCAATAAAAGTATACGCAATTATGAAACTTTAGATAAATATGATGTGATAATAATCACCAAAATTTTTACTGACATCAAAATAATATATGATATTTTTTTTTAGCTTTAGTTCTTGACTATTACGTGATATTTCCATGTCGAGATGTTTACCTATTAAAAACAGAAATTTCTACAAGTGAGTCACTAAGAACTTACATGTATCTATCACTCATGCGCACATAAAGCCTATTTACAAAACGTGTCAGTTTCGTGGAAGAAATTTCCACGGTGCGAATTGACTCATAGTAATCTGATGAAGGTTAGTGGACATAGCAGTACGATTATTTAAAAATTCTTAGTCGAAATTCACGAAATCTATTCAATACCAAGGGGAAAAATGAAGATCGCGAGCTACATTCTAATTCTTACATTTTCGGTTCATCTGGATTTTGGTGGTAAGTTTAATTAGGCTGACCATACTAATAATTTTTACACTTATATCCACTTTCTGAGGCTAATGAATTTTTTCCTACGAAGTCTCTAACTTTCTGCAAGTTGAACAGTTGTGAACAGTTGTGAACCAATCATACGTTATTTTGGTAGAGGAAAGTTTTCATCAGTAATATGAAGAAGGTGTTTCCTTCCAAAAAAATTACGGTATGTTGCACTATTTGATTCATGTCTGTCAATTCCCATCACAAAGTTTTATATAACTCGATGAGTCGGTTGATTCACTGGTAGAGCTGATTCTTTTATCAGCTTGGATGAAGTTCCAGAATCTACAAGTAATCTGCATTTTTTTCATGTGCTCTTCTTCCTTATATGGATTGCAATTGTCCATATATTGCTGATATTCGTCCATTTCTTCGTAGTCTATCCGTTCTTAAATCTCCTCTTGCGTCATTTTCTCATTCTATAAGTAATTTTCCTTTTCTTCTTGTACCCGCCTTGTCCTCATTTGACTTTGAGGTGGTCGTTTGTGGTTTTGATTGTTCCGTAAGTTTTCGGGCTCAACGTAGCATCGGGCTGCGAAGTGTCCCATTTTTCCCTATTCATTGCACTTCATTTGTGATCGATCAGCTCGTAAAATATTTTGATTCTGTGTTTCAAATGATAACGAAATTGTATTCACCTTAGGCGTGGGTAGATGTGTTAACATTTGTGGTCGTAAAAACTGGGTTATAGGTTTATTCATAATTGGTTTTATTATTTTATTTCGGCTTTTCCCTGCAATCTGCCTTTCCGCCTCCAATGCTTCTTTCAAAGCTTTATTTAGATTTGTGGTTTTCATCGGTCTTACTTAACCTGAAATTTTTTTGCGTTAGTTCATAATATAATCTTTAACTGCAGATTTTTCTTTCATTCACAGCGGAAAATCTGGAATAAATTTTGTTGAACCTAATTTCAAGATGGGGTTCCATCTCGCTTGGAGTTGAGGTACGAAACCCATCGTCTATTGATTTTGCCGAAAAACTGTAAAAATAAATGACAGCAGGTGACGTTTCGTACCCCAAGTCCGAGGAAAACGATGGCTCGTGTAGTGGTACCATTCGCACTACCAAGACTAGTTTTCGTTGCAGGGAAATGGTACCCCGAAATTGGCGCCCATTTTTTTATTTTGTTGTACCTAATTATACTGAAGTGTTTATACTGAGATTTGATTTTAAAGCTGCATAAAAATCCTTATAATTGTTTATTTCTACGTATCTAATTGCATCGTGCGATCCCTGCAGTGCCAGAGATCCATTTATTTTATGTTCACGTTTAAATTTTGTTGATCGCAAAATCTGCAACAAAACAATACATAGGCTTCAATGAATGAAACTGCAAATTCTGTAGCAAGTAATTCTCAGTTTTAGTATTTGAAATTTAAAATTCATCCATTTCTATTTGTTCTTGCAGAATTGAGTTCGCAGGAAAAATCACCTGTTGCACTTCCACCTAAGAAGAGGTGGCAATCTTCTTCAGACCGATCTTCTTCGAGCCACCAAAGCCAACAAGTTGTGCGTGGTAAGTATCTTTATTTTTGAAGTAACTTATTACAGATACGTTTCACATCAACAACATCAACTCATTGCAGTCACTTCACTTACAGAAGTAACTTTAGTTTATCTGCAATTTACTATGAATGTTACACCCCAATCACTTAATTTTAGAAAATTACAAAAAAATTCGCTATTTTTTCCGATGCGAAAAATGATACGTTTGAATAAAATTAACACAAAAGGCTTACAATTGTCTTTACTTTAGATCTTTAACTATTGCAATCTCGTAATAATTTATATCATGGCAATGTGACACTTCATTAGTATATGATATGTTAAAATCTCATATAATTCTATTCAACATAAAGTTGTTTCCTTGCATGAAAATATTTTATCATTGATTTCCAAGAGAATAGTTTTACAGAGTTCATTAGAAGGACAGAATTTCAAAAATCGTCATGCAAAATGACAGTTTCATATTCAAAATTCCGAAATAGTTTAATTTTTTAGGCTTCTGAATTAAATTGTGAGGACTAAGAAAAGCCTTATCGCGCCTTTAGTGGAAACATTTTCACATTCTCGTCCTAATGAGAAGGTATTAATTATTTATAATTAGTTTCATGTAAAATTTAACCTCGTCGGTTTTCATCAAATCTCCACGTTTTGAGACACCCTGAGTCAGCGAAACTGATTTTTACGAAGGTGTCTGCATGTCTGTCTGTAGTCTGCAGTCTGTAAGCACGATAACTTTTCGAAAGGCTGATCAGATTGCATTGGGCTTTGGCACACGTTTTTAAGGCATGGGAAGAAAGGAAGATTTCATTGAGAAGCCAATTTTGACTAATGCGGGGTGAAAATATTTGGTCTTGATTTTGTCTTGCGTAAAGACTGATCCAAAACAATTTCAAGTAATTCTATATGTCTAGCTCGTGAGACGGAACCAGACTATTTTTTATGTCTTAAGACGAATATTTTCGACTAACAGACAAAAATCGATGTCTTAAGACAAGATTATTTGTTTTGTAAAAAACCTGAGAGATTTATAACTAGAAGCGAAGCATGAAGCTTTAGTGACGCGTCTCTGAAAATGCCTACAGAAATTTCTAACAGTGTAGTCAAAGTCGAAATCTGATTACATATTGTACTTGTTTGTCCATTACTGATTAATTTGATATCAAACACAACTATGTTACGATTTTTTAAAAGATTTAACTTTACTCTGTTTGTATGTTATTTTTTTTTATTGAAAGTTTATTTTGTCAATTACAACAACCGAATATATGAAACAGAAATGTAGAAAGGTAGGTATATTTCCAGGTCATTCATAGTGTAAAGAATTTAACACATATTAAAATATTTGAAATGCTTGTGAAATGCTTGAAACATTTGGAAATGTTTGTGACTTCCTTAAACTTTTTCAAACTATTCAAAATATATGTGAAATTGGAAATTTCTGCGAAATCCTTTGGAATCTTTTGAAATTTTAGCAAAAGCTTTGAATTATTTGTGAAATTTTTTGAAATCTTCTGAAAAGTTTAAAAATTCTTTGACATACTTGTCAAATCTTTTTCAAAAATTTTGTAATAATTTGAAAATATTACAATATTTGAAATGTTTGTGAAATCCTTAGAATATTTGGAAATCTTGGTGAATTTCAGAAAGCCTTTTAGTGTATGCAAAATATATTTGAAATTTTTGTGAAATTTGACCCCCCCCCCCCCCCCCCAGTTTTTTCCAAGTGTCCACGTTTTGAGACATTCTGAACCCAAAGAACAGGTTTTCGAAAATGTGTCTGCCTTTCTGTGCGTAGCATGTGTGTATGTATGCATGTATGTATGCATGTCGATTTTTAGTCTGTAGCATGATAACTCTCGAAAGAATTAACAGATTGGATTGGGCTTTGGTACAATCTTCAAGTGTCATGAAATGACGGTCAAGTTCGTTAGTCAGCCAATTTGGATACAAATTCAAAAAGTGAGCAAATTTTTAAAATTTTTGAGAACTAATTTTTTATGATTTAAGAATTCAATGTACAGATAATGTTAGAACTCAAAAAGGCAAACAATTTATCACAAATTCTTTTTTTGATCAAACGAAACTTACTGGAGTTATAAAATTTACAATATTCCAAAAAACAAACGAAAATGAACATTTTAAGCCAAAAAACGCACGATATGAAAAAAGCCAAAAAAAGAAAAATGTCGCTTCTTGAACTCCCGACAATATCGTCACAACAACTTCTTGAATTTCTTGAAAAATCAAAAATTCAAATTTTGATCGCACAAAAAAATAATTGAAAATCAAAAATTCCATTTTGCGGTCAAACTATGCAAGATATTGAAAAAGATGAAAACAAATTGTGCATATGAAGAAGATGTACACATTTATTACCAATCACTTTTTGATAGAAAGCGCAGTTTTTGTTTTAATCTTATAAAATATAATTAAAAATAGAAGAATTACATTTTTCGACAAACCACACAAAAAAAATGACGAGAAAAATCGAGGAATAGGCCCGAGAAAACAAGACGGAACCGAGAAACGAACGAAGCGAAAGTGAGCCAGGCTCGGTGTTCCTCGTCTCGGGTAGCATAATGGCCATTACATACCAACGAACTTGAAAAGCGTCACTAAAGGTCGGATCTCACTAACAACATACATGTATCAATAATGTCCCTCTTCTTCCCCGTTGTGCATAATATAATACTAAGCATACAACAAAGAAATTATCTTTTAGCAATACAATAGCATTTTCAACCAAATAGTTAAATTGTCCACCTACAAACACGAACTTATTCGAGGATAGTTGAATTATCAAACTGAAAAGCTCAATTTAGAACAAGAAGATTATTTTCAACCAATGAAGATGCAGTTTCAGCGAGATAGTAGATAATAAAGAAATTTATTTTTTGATTTTTTCACTAAACTGTTCGTCTTACGAACAAAGAGTTGAACTTGCAATCAAAGGAGAAGAATTTTGAACAAAATAGTTCATTTTGTCCACAAAATAGTTGCATTTTTAAGAAAAAAAGAAGTTATTTGCAAATGAGATTTTGTTTTTAAATACAGTTCTTTGACACCATAATAATTTCTGACCAAAAATGGTAATAAAATTATCTAGAAGTGAATAACTTGGATTAATAACACCGTCACACAAAATAAACCACTTTTCTGATCTACCGACGCGACACATATATTCCCATGTATTTTGACCCACTGATCACGAATCCGAGGTCCGTTTGACCCCAGCACATCTGTGTCAAGAGCACTTAGAGGTCAAATGGACAGAAAAGTCATTTGGGTGAAGATAGCTATCATAATTTAGGTTCTTTGGGTCGCTGAATCCGAATCCGGGGTCCATTTGAGCTTATCGACACAAGGTCAAGGTCGTTTCAAGTTCAATTTCGTTCATATTTCTAAAAACAAATTCCTGACTGCAGATTCTGAAAGAACTGCAGATTTTACGTCCAGATATGTATGTTTGTATTTTTCTATGACGACCCCTAATGTCATTTTAAGGTCATTCTATGTAAATATATAGGTGGTTCATATGGGTAAAATATAGCTACATGGGACTAGACTACTATACTAATATATTGTGGGGGTCGCTAAATCTCAATCCGAGGCCCGGTTGACCCCAGGGTGCCAAGGCCAAGGTCATATCAAGGTCATATCAAAGTTAGATCGGAAAAAAAAGATGTTACCGATCCAAAATTTGACTTCTACATGTTTTTGGGTGAGTGAATTCGAATCTGAAGCCCGTTTAACACAACAAATCAGGACTAAAGTCCCAAATGCACAATAACCTTCAAGCGCTATCCCCACGACAGTTTATTTAAGACAGTCAGAAATTAATATGTTTGGTTATAAATTACCTTGTCTCAAATTCGCACCGCTTATTTCAGCCAACTTATATTGCGTGACGGAACCCAGGGCACCTCCTCGTGGTGACGGCGGAAAACGGATTTTTTTTTTTGCTTTTTATTTTTCGGCTAAGCCCTGGGGTGAAGGCATGATACCGTCATGGCCGACGCCAGAGAAAGTACGATTGCAGGGTTTCGGATGCCCAGTATCGGCGGTTGGTCAGGGTGAAGAAACGGGCCCGAAATCGTCGTTATCCAGCTACCGCCACCCTTTATTGGTTGGCGATTCAGCTGATAAAGAATATAAAGCTACAAGAAGTAATCATGTTTTTACCAACCATGAGCGATAAAAATGTTTTTTGCTACGTTTGTGGGAAATATGAAGTCATCACTTGTCGTAGGTCGGTGAATGAGCAATGTAGAAACATATATCGTCAATGTTATCAAAAAGAATTTTTCCTTCAAAATGGAACATTTGCTCCAGATAGAATTTGCAGTGCTTGTTACAATATGCTATTACGTCGGAATACATTGAAAAACAATAAAATGTTAAAATACTCCTCACCGGTAATATGGTCAATACCTTAATCCGAAAAAGACTGTTATTTTTGCAATACAAAAGTTAAAGGATTCAACGTTAAAAACAAATCAAAAATATCTTATGCAATAGTGTCTTCTGTCATAACTGCAAAATTTAATCTAGAGTTTGCTATCGAAAATATGGATACGAGCTCAATGATAAATGAAGCTTCAACAAATAAAGAGACAGATAGAGAGGTGATTGTAGACAGCTAAGAAGAATCCGACGACTGCTCATACGAAGATGATGAAAATGAAGGATATGTGACAAAATTGTGGAGAAGCATGGGTCTTCCTAAAGATGCTTCTGAATATATGGCAGCTCAGTTGAAGAGCCGTGCAATGGTAGAACAGGAGACAAAGTCATCTCTCTACAGGAAACGAGAAAAGAAGTTCCGTCAGTACTTCAATAAAGATGAAGAAGGTATGTTGGTATATTGCAGAGATGTTAACGGCTGAATGAATGAAGTAAAAAAGGATGTTTACGTTCCAGAAGAATGGAGATTGTTTATAGACTCTTCAAAACAAAGTCTTAAGGCAGTGCTACTTAACAATGGAAATGAGTACGCAAGTCTACCAATAGCGCATTCAACACAATTAACAGAAAGTTACAAAAACGTCCAATATGTATTGGAGAAAATTGAATATGACAAACATAAGTGGCAAGTTTGTGGATATACAAAGTATCCCTGCTTTTGTGTTTGTGGGATAGCAGGGATCGCGCGAAACATTACAATAAGAAGGTTTGGCCAACAAGAGAACAACTTGAACCTGGAAATCACAATGTACTTCAACAACCTCTGATTGATCCATCAAAAGTATTGCTCCCGCCTCTGCACATAAAACTTGTACTTATGAAACAATTCGGTGAAGTTCTGAATAAAAAAGGAACATGTTTTCAGTACTTGACAAATCTATTTCCTGGATTGAGTGATGCTAAATTGAAAGAAGGAGTATTTGATGGACCTGAGATGCGTAAAATGTTTTACGACGAAAATTTCATCAACACAATGACAGACTTAGAAAGAGTTGCTTGGCTCAGTTTTCGAGATGTTGCTCAAAACTTCTTAGGAAATCACAGAAGTAATAGCTAAAAAGCAATCGTAGCAAACATGATGAGTAGCTATGAACGCTTGGCATGTTTGATGAATTTCAAACTCCAGTTGATGGACTCTCATATTAGCTATTTTCCTGAGAACTTAGGCGATTACAGCGAAGAGCAAGGGGAGCGTTTCAATCACGATCTAAAAGACGCTAAACTTCGATGGCAAGGAAAATGGGACGTGAATATGTTGGCTGAATATTGCTGGCTGCTAAAGAGAGATAAAGTAGCTGGCGATGAAGATGGTGATAGTTCGAAGAGAACTAGAAATCCACTGCATAGGTCCTTTGACAATAAACGAGAACGTTATATGCGAAAGAGAGAATAAACGCTATTCCAAAATACCATACCGGGACTCACGTTAAGTGTTGATTTGATGGGTTAAACGAGATTCAGATTCGAATTCAGCGACCCTCAAAACATATAAAAGTCAAATTTTGGAACAGTTACATCTTTTTCTCTTTTTATGACCTTGATCTGACCTTGACCTTGGCTTCCTGGGGTCAAGCGGGCTTTGGGTTCAGATTTAGCTACCCCCACAACATATTGGTATAGAAGTCTAGTTCCATGTAGCTATATTTCACCGATATGAACCATCTATATATTTACATAGAATGACCTTGAAATGACATTAGGGGGCGTCATAGAAAAATACAAACATACATATCTGGACGTAAAATCTTCCGTTCTTTCAGAATCTGCAGTCAGGAATTTGTTTTCAGGAAAATGAACGAAATTGAACTTGAAACGACCTTGACCTTGTGTCGATAAGCTCAAATGGACCCCGGATTCAGATTCAGCGACCCAAAGAACCTGAATTATAGTAGCTCTCTCCAACCGAATGACTTTTCTGTCCATTTGACCTTCAAATGCCCTTGAATCAGATGTGCTGGGGTCAAACGGACTTCGGATTCGTACTCAGCGTGTCAAAGTAGATGGGAGTATACGTGTCGCGTCTGTAGATCAAAAAAGTGTTTTTTTTTGTGTGCCGGTAAGCGGACTCATTTTCTTGTGAATTCAAAAGAATCTAAAAGAATTTCCTGACGTTTATGAGAACTCAACGTGATTTTTAACAAATTCAGAATAAATTCCGAAAATGAAAACAAAACCATGAGTTGTGTTAAATTCAAACGCAGTGAGCCCTAATCATTTTTAACCTGACATTTTCGTGGCACAACTTTTCTTCACAGAAACATTTACTTACGATTAAAAAGTATTTTAGACCAAACAAGAGAATAAAGTATCAAGCTCTCTTTGAAATGTTTTCAACAGGAAATATGAATCGTCTATTTCTTTTCGCAGAATTGATTTCGCAGTCGAGCAGAGATTGCATTGATACTCCCCGCCCGGTTCACTGTGGCTCTTCTCCCTCTCGTCGTATACTTCAAGCTCCTGAAGAGCATCCTCTTCGTGACAGGGACAGATCACCTCCTGGTAGGCCTCCTTCTCCTAAAATACTTGGATACGCACTTGGACAACTTGGATACATTCGGCTTATTCCTCGCAGAAATCAGAATCTACAATTCGAATTTCGAAGATATGTTTTTCCTGCTACATATCCAATTCGATTGCGAACAGAAGGAAAAACCTATACACACGTGCCAGCCCAAGAACATATTGTTTTATCAGTATCAAATGGTGACATTTTTGCAATATTAGAGCATAGCGGGCTTCTTCGTGGAATATATTCGACAAATAGAACTCATGCGAGAATCAAAATCAACATGATAAGCGGCGAAGTTAATTATTTGACTTCAGATGAAATGCGATATTGTGCAGTAGGGGAACGTCACCCAATCTTCCCTAACAATTTTATTAAAGCTTTAGCAAATGACGACTCACTACAATCTGAATGGAATACTAATGGTGAATGTAATCCTGGTTCTTCTACTTCTGACAGACAACATTCATCCGACCGGACTTCTCCTCATGAGCTTCCTCTTCATGCCGAAACCAGTTGGCCTCCTGGGTGCCCGCCTTCTCTTAAAGTACTTGGATATACACTTGGACAACTTGGATACATTCGGCTTATTCCCCGCCCAAATCAGAACCTACGATTCGAATTTCGAAGATATGTTTTTCCTGCTAGATATCCAATTCGATTGTTAATGGAAGGAAAGGGCTATATTCCCGTGCCAACCCAAGAACATATTGTATTATCAGCATCCAATGGTGACATTTTTGCAATATTAGAGTATAGCGGGATTCTTCGTGGAATATATACGACACATAGAGCTAAGTCGAGAATTAAAGTGAATATGATAAGCGGCGAGGTTGATAATTTGACTGCAGATGAAATAAGCTGTTGTCCAGTAGGCAAAAATAGCCCAATCTTCCCCTATAATTTTATGAAAGCTGCAGCAAATGACAATTCACTACGGTCTGAATGCAATCCTATTAGCAAACTTAACCATGGTTCTTCTCATTCTAACAGACAACAATCACCTGATCGGACTCCTCCTCAGGAGCTTCCTCTTCATGTCGAAGCCAGGCTTCCACCTGGGTGGCCGCCTGCGCCTAAAGTACTTGGATATACACTGGGACAACTTGGATACATTCGGCTTATTCCCCGCACAAATCAGAACATACGTTTCGAATTTCGAAGATACGTTTTTCCTGCTGGTAAACCAATTAGATTGCGAACAGAAGAAAGTACCTATATTCCCGTGCCAAACCAAGAACATATTGTAGTATCAGCATCCAATGGTGACATTTTTGCAATATTAGAGTATAGCGGGATTCTTCGTGGAATATTAACGACACATAGAGCTCATACGAGAACCAAAATAAATATGATGAGCGGCGCAGTTCATAATTTGACCCCAGATGAATTGCGAGATTGTCCAGTGGGCAAACGTCACCCAATCTTCCCCTACAATTTCATCAAAGCTTCAGCAAATGACGACTCACTACAGTCTGAATGGAATCCTAATAGCGAACGTGACCCTGGTTCTTCTTCTCATAACAGACAACGGTCACCTGGCCAAATAATCAAACCAGAATATTACGATTCACTACAGACAAAATGGAATCCTCATAGCGAACATAACCTTGGTTCTTTTTCTCATGACAGACAACATTCACCTCGCCAAATAATCAAACCAGAAAATTACGATTCCCTACAGCCCAAATGGAATCCTTATAGCGAACGTAACCCTGGTTCTTCTTCTTTTGACAGACAACATTCACCTGGCAAAATTTTGATCAAATCAGAACCAAGGATTTGAATTTCGAAGATACGTTTTTCCTGCCGGTTATCCAATTAGATTGCTAACAGAAGGAAACATCTATAGTCCCGTGCTAGCCCAAGAACATATTGTAGTATCAGCATCCAATGGTGACACTTTCTCAATATTACGTGCAACGAGATTCTTCGTGGAATATTTACGACACATAGAGCTCATGCGAGAATCAAAATAAATATGATGAGCGGCACAGTTGATAATTTGACCCCAGATGAATTGAAAAATTTTCCAGTAGGAAAAAATCATCCAATCTTCCCCTATAATTTTATTAATGCTCCAGCAAATGACGATTCACTACGGTCTGAATGGAATCCTAATAGCGAACGTAACCCTGGTTCTTTTCCTTCTGACAGAAAACAATCACCCGAACGGACTTCTCATCAGGATCCTCCTCTTCATGCCGAAGCCAGGTTGCCACCTGGGTGGCCGCCTTTGCCTAATGTTCTTTGATATACACTTGGTCAATTTGGATACATTTGACTTATTCACCGCACAAATCAGAACCTACCATTCGAATTTCGAAGATACTTTTTTCCTGCTGGTAAACCAGTCAGACTGCGAACAGAAGAAAAAAGCTGTTGTGCCGTGCCAAACGAAGAACATATTGTATTATCAGCATCCAGTGGTGACGTTTTTTCAATATTAGAGTATAGCGGGCTTCTTCTTGGAATATATACGACACATAGACCTCATGTGAGCATGAAAATGAATATGATGATCGGCGCAGTTGATAATTTCACCCCAGATGAATTGCGAGATTGTCGAGTACGCAGAAATCATCAAATCTTTCCCCGAAGTTTTATGAACGCTCTTGCAAATTGCGATTCACTACAGTCCGAATCAAATCCCAAAAGCGAACGTAATCCTGGTGCTTCTTCTTTTGCCAGACAACATTCACCTGTCCGTACTTCTGCATAGTAGCCTCCCCTTCATAGCAGGTCCAGGTCTTATCCGGGAAGTCCCTCTCCTCATGAAGTACTAGGATTTGCACTTATGCAACTTGGATATATGCGGCTTATTCCTGAGACAAATTACAACCCGCAATTCCAGTTTCGAAGATACTTTTTTCCCGACGATGTAGAAATGCGATTGCTTGTAGGAACTGGTAAATTTGTACCCACGCTAAACCAAGAATATATTGTGGTATCAACATCCAATCGTGAGGTTTTTGCAATGCAGGAGTATACTGGGATTCTTCGCGGAATATAATTGTAAGACTGATAGAAATCATTCGAGAATGAAAATAAATATGATAAGCGGTGATGTTGAGAATATGACTTTAGATAAAATGCGGGAATGTCATGTAGGCAGATATTACCCAATCTGTCCACACCTTCACATGAAAGTTGTTTCAAATTGCGATTCACTGCAGACTGTGTATCATTAATTCAATAAGAAAATTGTAAAATAAAACATAATAATCCTCGTAACCTGAAGTTGGATCTAAATTAAATTAAAACCTTAAAAAATCATTGTACTTTCTTCTTCGATTTTTGATTTGAATTGTTGTTTTGGAAAATTCTATGTCAATGCAAATAACGAACTTTTAAGTACAAGATTATAATTTTTGATATTGAAAACCTTTGAAAGAGCTCTAATTAATTTTAATAATTTGTTCAATTTTGTGGCATCGTGATTATCATCCTATTAATTCAAAACGTTTCCTTTCTCGGCTGCCCTATTACCATTCAATATCAATGATGAAAAGGGTTTTCTTTTAAATAACTGACGCACTGACTATAGGTTTGATTTAAATACATTTAAATCAAAAGGAAATAAAATAGAAAACAAATAGTAAAATTCCAAAGTATTCAAGGAAACAAAAGCGATTACATACACTGGGACCTATGCGCCGTTGTTGATCTCGGTGCAGTAAGCTGATTCGCAAATTCGACACATCCTAGACGGTAGGAACCGAACTGTGCTGGTTTTGAATTTAAATGGATACACGTCTGTACGTTGTTATGTCACTTGAATGCGCGCTCTGTCTTCCGTCAAGTAAAGATCCAAAGTGGCAGACGTCTGTCCCTAGATCTGTCTGTGTTGGACAATTTTGCCAAATTAGGTCTGATGATGTCGTCATTCAATGCCGTCCTGGTTCATATGAATTTCATAGAAACGTATTTACGTTGGTGCAGTTTGAAGGGCGAAGTCCATTGATATCTAATCAAAAATAAGAAGTTTGGTCAGACTACTGTTTGAAAACGTCGTTCCTGGCCCAAGTCTGACTTTCATTATTGAGGAAGTCGCGGCCCAGCTCAGTTACGCGCCGAGTGCAGACGGACATGAAAAACCGTGTTTTCTTTCGGTTTCGTAGTACTTCTTTTTGGTACAACAAGTAGTAAAGACCTGCGATGAGAATTTTGAGTGTGACATACTCGAAGGTACGAATGATAGGTGAGGTAGGGCATTTCTGCAAGCATTGCGAAGTTTGATTGGATGTTCATTGTCAAGCTACAATTTGGGAAGGAACCATGGAAGGAAGCTATATTAGGAATCGCCTACTTGTAAAAAATGCTGGCGGTCATAGCGTGACTCAGAGACACCTTTGATTCCTCTAACTCAATATTTTTAAATTATAATCTGAATTTGATTGGCCGTTAATTATTAATTGTTTCCAATTTAGTTTATTTCATTCAGTAGTTCATAACTGCCCATTGTCATCAAATCATTTTGAAAATATGAATTAAGGGTTAATTATTATAGGTCAGATTAGTTATCCAAATGAATTGATATTTTGCTTATCTTGCTCGACAACTGGGTCCAAATGAACAGTCCTTTCCCATGCTAGCTGGATTAATTATTCTCTCAGAGTAAAATTTCTGAACTGCGTAAGAAGGTAATAAACCTATAGGATAACTTTTCAAAACGTGTCACCACTTGAACTATCGCTGGCTTAGATGCTTTTTGTATGGACATATACTAGATTAGTAGTGATTTTAAATCTACATTCACAAGAGCGCCTTAGTGATTATGTCAAAAAGTAATGTAATTTACATTTAATCCTAGCTGCTTTTGTGTAGTGGTTTGAACTTCTTAAAGAGAATATTGTACATTCGTGTAAATTTTTTAGAATGTTCCACTTCCACTTTTGAAATTTTTGACTTTGTGCATTTTAATATTCATGGGCATTTTCTTTCTCTTTTGTTTGTATATCTTGAGGATATTTTTGGATTATAACTCATCTTCATGGTGTTGTCCGCGGTCAGCTTCTTCGATATTTTGAGTAATTCGTTTGACGTCACTAATACTGTACCTCCTGGATCGCTTATTGTTAATGCAAGCGACACAGGCTAATATTACTATTGAGATTTAAGGGAGAAAATAAAGGTAATTAATCCCAGGGTTGTTAATAAACCTAATCCAATACATGACCCACGAGTAACGTACTATGTACAATGTGGATTGACTGAAAGACTATTTAAAATGTAGGACTCTGTTTTCAATATACAGCATGGAGCTGGTAGGACTAATTCAAATTTTGATAACTGAATTTTTATTAACAGTTGCATTGGGCAGATTAATTCTGCTGACTGCTCCCTTTCGAGAGATTGAATCCAGCACGCTGAAATCTTCACCTTGATTCAATATGAGTCGCTCTGGTATGAAATTTTGATATCGCAGATTTTAATCATGTCTTGTGTTAAATGGATCAGCAGCTTACTTTCGCAAGTTCTACTAGACGCTGCCTAGTGCATCACTTAATTTAACACATCTATCTACTTAACCTTTTATTGAACCGATTTTATGACAAAGTAAAGGATGTGAGTTGTATGTAGCCTGAGTTTCAATAATTAGTAAATCGAGAAAGTTAATAACATTATTATTCTCGCCTTCATAGGTAAAGTATATACAATGTTAAATACCATTAAACGCATTCAAGAAAACTTCAATCTTCTTAGTAGGAAAGAAGCTAAAATGTCATCTACCTACCCTGAAATTTGTTTATACAATTTATTGTCAAAGGAGAAAACAATACGATTAAAAACCGTTCTGGTACTCATCAAATCATTATACAATACAACAATTCAGCAACGTTTTGGTCACTATGGGTTTTCTATCTTACATCTTTAGGAGGTATGGTGCTGTCCTAATTTGAATTATAATTTGATCTCTAAACTTCAAAAAACTAAACTCTATTTTCAAACTGAATGTTCAGAAATTGAAAACATTGTAAAAAATATTTAAAAATTAAGTCAGTTTTCAAATCACTTGAAATATTCAATTCTCCGAAATTCAGAAGATTAAAAAAAAAAAAGTGTATAAAAAGTTCGATTTATTGAAAAACAGGTCTTCAGCTTTCAATAGAGAAATTACTAATTTTAGATTGAACACTTTTTTCAAAAATTTATCAACTGTCGAAATCCCTGATGAGCTTGCTGAAATTTTAGCTTTAGAAAAAAAATTTGGAGTTCGTTTAAATGTTGATAAAATTCCTATCAATAGTTTGGTTGCAAATATTAAAAATTGTATTAGAAATATTTAAGAAGAAGACTTAAAATTTAACATTCGTAAAACTGTCACTCAAATAGTTTCAAATCATAATGATAAGAATTTTTTTAAATCGAAATTTGAGAATTCCAAATTAGATTAAAATCAAATTCAAAATCCCATTTACCGTCCAATACTGAAGTTAATGTATAGAATTCCTGAAAATAAAACAAGAATCTAACGATCAAATTTGGACAACCACCACAAAATGCTCCTATTGTAATTCCTAAAAACTTGTCATAAACTTGTCATTAACAAATTCTTGTTTTATTTTCAAGAATTCTATGCATGAATTGAAGACTGATTGTTTCTTCTGTTGGTTCTCCCACTTATAATTCATCTGAGAATATTTCTTATATTCTAAAACCAGTTTCTATTAACACTAGTTCGTTTGTAAAAAAAAGTTGGGAACTTGAAGATATTTAAAAAAAACATTAATGTTCCAAAGAGTCATTCAGTAGTTTCTTTAGATGTGGTGTTCATGTTTGATAGTATCCCACTAGATCTCGCTTTAGATTGCATTGAAGAAAAACGTATTCCAAATCATAACTTAACAAAAATAACAAAAAATGAATCAGTCATTGCTACTAGAATCTGTTTTTAATGGTATTGTTTTCTCCTTTAATAATAAAATTTATAAACAAATTTCGGGTTACCCTATAGGTTCACCTTCATCCCCACTTATTTCTGGTTTAGTTTGACAAGATGTTGAAAGAAGAGCTCTAGAATTATTATTTTTATGATTATTATTATTTATTTAGTTGAAAATATAACTATTTGATTGAAGATTCATGTATTCACTTGAAAATTCGTCTTTTGACATAAAATTATTCTTCTTGTTTGAAAATTCGTCTTTGTAGTCTGAAAATTCAGCAATTTGGTGAAAAATGTAACTATTTTATTGAAGTATAGTTATTTTGTTTTAAATTCAACTACATATAATTATTCAATCTATTCAGAATGCAGGATTAAATTATTAATTTTATAGATAAAAAGGCCACATAAAAAATATTCGTATGTAGTTTCAATGTTTCCGCACTGCGTTGTAACCTTTTCGTTTGGTGACCATCCTCCCTTTATTTGATGCAAAATAAAAGTTTTCTAAAGTTTGAGTACGAGGGTTGGTCCAATTTGTTCAAACTGATTAATACTAACCTTGCCCCTGGGGTTTCGAAATTACAATGGGCTTTTTAATATGAATAGCTCAGTTTAAAAAAAATTAAGAATGTAATTACTTGTTATTACCTTTTTAAAAATTAAAGTTTAGTCGCCTTCTAAGGAATCTTCAGGAAATAATTCCCATTCAATAACTTTTGATTTTGACCGTATATATGAACAACAAATACACGTATTTCAAATATGGGAGACATGACTATTTTCACGATTAATTTGAATTAGACTTCATCGCTTCAAAGCATCCTCTCATATTGTAGAATGAAAAATTAACCAGGAGCGTTACCGGATATTTATAAATAGTAAATTATGTGCCGAAGGGAGAAAAACAGCGATTTACGTTGAGCGTGAGCTTTTAGGAGTTTCTAGATTAGAAGTTTATGGTAACGCATTCGAAGGCAAAATCATATATTCTAATATGGTAGATCCAATATGGCGAATGACAATTCGAAATTTTTGTTCAAATTTCATGAACATTTATATGAAGGGTTTTCAAAATTTCTGATTATTATTCGAAACTAAAAATCACTGACCAAGACTGGCCTAATAGATATCCCCTTTTTCCAAGGCACAAAATCCAAAATCCAAAGTTCAAATTTCACGAAACATTGTACTGACGGGTTTTCAAGAATTCTGATTGTAATTGAGGAGCCACAGTTATAAAATCGAATATCGCTGATCCATTTGGTGGTTGACAATTGTAATTTTTTTTTAATTCATGAAAATTCGTATTTAGGTTTTTTTTTTTGCAGTTTCTGATTATAAAGCTGAAGTCAAAATTGCAAAATTGAACGTTGCGGATACATTATCGCGGTTGATGGTCAAACATTTTTGTTACAATTTCGTATCTACTTGTTTCAAGATTTCCGATTTTGAATTTGATTTAAAAATTACATTACTTATTAAGGCGTTCATGAAACTTTCTATTCAGGGGTTCACGCAGTTGGGGAAAGAATGATTTTCGAAAGTATTAATATACTGGAAATAATTGGCAAATAAACTAACTGGGGTTCCGACAATTTTGCGGGGTAACTAAGATATTCGTGATTCACTTTTGAAGTGCAACAAAAAAAAAAGGCAATGTATGAACAGGTTCGACTTAAACTTTACCAAATTTACCCAGATTCACACAAAATATGGATTAGTAAGGTCATAGGTAACTAATGACAAGAATCTGGCGCTACCAACAATATGAATGAATAAGTTTGACTGCCAGGGACAGCTAAAATTTCACAAAATATGACTAGATGCACAGGCAGAATTGATCAGTGAGCTCATTGGTAACTATTGACAAGATCCTTACTCTAGTAACAATTTGTTATAGAGCATAGTCAATAACTTTGACTTTCAGAGCCAACTGAAGTTTCGTTGGCACTTTCGAAGGTCAGGTTAATAAAATGCCAGAGCTTTTACACGAATTGAGTAAGATTGAACATACCGGGCAGATTTGTTGGACATTAAGAATCAATTTGGATTCGTCCTCCTAGCGATGATCCTTAGTTTGGCTTGGTCTCAGTTCCTCGATGAGAGAGCGAAGTTGCAACCACGTTTCAACATTCACAATTCGCGACAATAGGACCGACTTAGTATCTCAACGACCACTACAAAAAGAGAGTGAGTTTCGACTAGAGTTCAAAAATTCTCGGTAACATAAAATTGGAGAGGAGAGTAGAAGAAGTAGTATTTCTGGTAGAGGAAAGTTTTCATCAGTAATATGAAAACAGTGTTTCCTTCCAAAATAATTTAGATATGTTGCACTGTTCGATTCATGTTTGTCAATGCCCATCACGAAGTTTTTTATAAATCGATGAGTCGGTTGATTTAATGGTAGAGCTGATTCTTTTAGCAGCTTGATCGAAGATCCAGAATCTATGGATTGCAATTGTCCAAATATTGCTGATATTCGGCCATTTCTTCGTAGTCTATCTGTTCTTAAAGCTCCTCTTGCGTCATTTTCTCATTCTATAAGTAATTTTCCTTTTTTTCTTGTGCTCCCCTTGTCCTGATTTGAGTTCAAGGTGGTCGTTCGTGGTTTTGAATGTTCCGAAAGTTTTTGGGTTCAACGTAGCTTTAGGCTGCGAAGTGTCCCATTTTTCCGTATTTATTGCACTTAATTTGTAATCGATCAGCTAGTGAAATATTTTAATTCTGCGTTTCAAATGCTAGCAAAGCTGTATTCGCCTTAGGCCTGAGTAGAGATGTTAACATTTGTGGTCGTAAAAACTGGGTTATAGGTTTATTTATAATTGGTTTCAATATTTTATTTTGGTTTTTCCCTTTATCCATGTTTCCACCTTGAATGCTTCTTGCAAAGCTTCATTTAGATTTGTTTATTTCATCTGCCTTACTTGGCCTGAAATTTCTTCGCGTTAGTACATAATATACTTTTCAATTGCAGCTTTTTCCTCCATTCACAGTAAAAAATCTGCGATAAATTTTGTTGCACCTAATTTCAAGATGGGGTTCTATCTTGCGCGGAGTTGGGGTACGAAACTGTCGTCTATTGTTTTTGCCGCAAAACTGTAAAAATAATTGACACTAGGTGACGTTTCGTACCCCAAATCCGAAGAAAAGGATACCTCGTGTAGTGGTACCATTCACACTACCAAGACTAATTTTTGTTGCAGGGAAATGGTACCCTGGAATTGGCGTTAGATTCACACTTTGTTTTTTCTTCGTTTTCAATGCAATTTTTTTTCTCTTCCTGAATTATGTTCCGATTGTTATGAATGAGTTAGTTCATTGTAAACTCCCCCTAAGCGTTGGCGGTAAATTTATGCATTTTCAAATCCTTGTCGCCCATTTTCTTATTTTGTTCTACCCAATTGCACTGAAGTACTGATACCGAGATTTTTTTTCAAAGCTGTATACAAATCCTCATAGTTTTTCATTTCTACGTATCTAATTGCATCGTGCGATCGCTGAAATGCCAGAGATCCATCTATTTTATGTTCACGATTGAATTTTGTTCATTGCAAAATCTGCAACTTCACAATACATAGGATTGAATGAATGAAACTGCAAATTCTGTAGCAAGTAATTCTTCGTTTTAGTATTTAAAATTCATCCATTTCTTGCAGAATTAAGTTTGCAGGGCGAATCACCTCTTACACTTCCTCCTAAGAAAAGGAAGCAATCATCTTCAGACCGATCTTCTTCGAGCCACCAAAGCCAACAAGTTGTGCCTGGTAAGTAACTTTATTTTTGAAGTAACTCTTTACAGATACGTTACACAGCAACAATATCAAATCGTTGCAGTTACTTTACTTACAGAAGTAACTTCAATTTGTCTGGAATTTACTATCAATGTTGCACCACAATCACATAACTTTAGAAAACTACAAAAAAATTCGCTATATTTTCAGATGTGAAAAATAATACGTTTGAATATAATTAACACAAAAGGCTTACAATCGTCTTCACTTTAGATCTTTAACTGTTATGTAACTACAAAAATATCGCAATAATTTCTATCATGGCAATGTGACACTTCATTAGTATATGTTATGTTAAAATCTCATAAAATTCTCTTCAACATAAAGTCGTTTCCTTGCATGGATATATTTTATCATTGATTTCCAAGTTGATAATTTTGCAGCGTTCATTAAAAGGACAGAATTTCTAAAATCTTCATGCAAAATGACAGTTTGATACGCAATATTCTGGAATAGTTCAATTTTTTAGGCTTATTAGGCTTTTTAGGCCTTATCACATCTTTAGTGAAAACATTTCTACATTCTGATCCTAATGAGAAGGTATTAATTATTTATATTTTTATTATTTATAATTAATCTCATGTAAAATTTGACCTCGTCGGTTTTCATCAAATCTCCACGTTTTGAGACACCCTGAGACTACCCTTCCATGTAAATTTATGAAGCGGAACTTGCATATGCTTATAAAACGCATCAAAAACAATAATATTCACAAAACAAAGTTGGCGGTAATTTTTTGCTCTTTTTTGCTTTGCGATGCCCAGTATAAAATCTCAAAGAAAACTACCCCTGAGTGAAACATATCAACATCTCGTAACTGAAAATTTCCCGAAGATATGAAAACATGTTCAAACAATATAAAGATGATTCAGACCTTTAGATTGACTAATTCCTTGTTGGAAATTTATGTCTTCTATAATTTACTTCGTAAGTATTGATTAACGTATGAGTTAGATTTAATTAAATTAAAAAATAACTGTACAATCTACTGACGTTTAACTGCCTTGTACAACACTTTTCATCACCAGTGTGTGTTACAGGTAAAAAATTTTTATATACGATATTTAGCTGCATATATTCATTCAAATGATAAAACTATCGTTAATTATTATTTTAAAGTTGAAACGGAATTTACACTCTGAGAGTTTCATATGACTCAGCTACTCGAATAATAGATTCCCGATTTTTTGCTCCACGAAATTAAAGTGCCGCATTTTTATGATAGTTGAATTCGAAAGTCCAGATTATTTTGATACGCGATTAATAGATTCCGTATTTTTTTTGGTTCTTAAAATTGAAGTACTAGGCTTTTTTATCCTATTCGAGTTCAAAGTTCAAAAATTATTCTGCTACACGAATGATAGATCTCATTTTTTTTCTCCTCGAAACTAAAGAACTAGATTTTTTTGCTACATGAATTCGAAGTTTTTCCTGAAAATTAAAGAACTGGATTTTTTTGCTGCTCGAAATTGAAGTAATAGATTATTCTGCTACCCGAACAATACATTCTCGAATTTTTCGCTGCTCGGAAATGAAGTGTCGGATTTTTTTGCTACTTGATTTCCAAGTTCTAGATTATTTTGCTACCTGATTATTAGATTCCCGATATTTTTGCTATTCGAAATTGGAGTACTGGATTTTTTTGGTGTTCGAATATGAATGTATAGATTATTCTGCCACATGAATAATTGTTTCCCGAATCTTTTGCTTCACGAAATTAGAATACAGGATTTTTTTTCCGACCAAAGAACAGAATAAATATAATATAAGTTTGATATAATAGTGTTGAACATAACGTAGAAAAGTTCGCATTTTCGATAAATTCGAGAGCGACGAACGAGATACGTGATGAGAATGCTTTTTTTAAAGCCGAAGGAGCTTTAGGGATAGAGAATTCAAAATCAACAAATTACAGTTGCCGATCCACTGACGATTAATTTTGAAAGGTCTGTACACAAATGTCAGGCAAGTACAAAGACCGAGTGCGAAGCGCGAGAAGCGACAGACGCGCGCCCTAGGCGCGCTTAAACTTGCGAGCCGCGCGCACAGATTTTTTTTTAATAGATATAATTCACAAATTCTAATTTCAAATTATTTTATTGTAATATTCTGAATATTTGCCATCCTAGGTAGAAAAAGAAAAACCTTTTATTTGCAAAAATTTTATTTTCTATTGTTAACGCTCTTTACGAATAAAACAAAAACTAACCGTCAAGTCAAAAAGTGATTAATAGCGAATATGCATAATTTCTGTCTCATCATCTTTTTTTGTATCTGGCATAGTTTGACCACAGAGTGGAATATTTTATTTTTGGTAATTTTTTGTTCAATCAAAATTTGAATGTTTGATTTTTCGAAAAAATTGGAAAAGTTGTTAGAATAATATTGTAGGACGTTCAAAAAGCAACGTTTTTTTTGTTTACTTTTTTTCATATAATGCCTTGTTTGGCTAAAGATTTTGATTTTCGTTTTTTTTTAATTTTGAAAATGCTCTAACTTTTTGAACTTTTATACAAAATAACTGGCTAACAAACTTGTTTTTTTTTTCAGGCCTTAAGAAGGTTTGCCAAACCTTAAACCAATCTAGTGATCTTATCGTTTTTTCTGACTCAGTTTATTTTAAAACATGGAGAATTGATGAAAACCGACAAAGTCAAATTTGACATGAAACCAATACCTTCTTATTTGGATGAGAATGTAAAAAGATTACACAGGTGGAGAAATATTTAAATTATTTAAATATTATTCAAATTTGTTCGAATTAATTTAAATATTTAAATAAATTCAAATATTTAAACCGAGGAACATTGAGAATAATCCTGAAGAACTTTTTGAAACTTTATCCTCTTAAAATCTTTGCACATCAAATGCTAACACTTGCTACGATGGCCAAGCAGGTAGAGTTTTCCAAGCAGATGCTTCAAATATTCAATGATTGAGAGATCGATCTAGATCGCATTGTTTTCAGCGATGGAGCACATTTTTGGCTGAAAGGCTACGTAAATGAACAAAATTCTCATTTTTGGGGAAAGGAAAATCCACATGTAGCCCATCCGAAACTGCTTCACCATCTGAAAGTTACTGTATGGGAAGCTGTTTCTTCCAAGGGAATTTATTTGCGGTTTTTGACCGTACCGTCTCTGGCGAAAGTTATCAGCAACTTCTCAAACAAAACTTATTCCTTCATGGGAAGGAAAACGGTCCAGTAAAGAATCACTATTTAATGCAAGATGGAGCATCCTCGCATCACACCCACACATTTTTTAAATAAATTTGAAAATAATACGGATATAATGCTATTGGACTAATGTACCCCAAATTTGACGGTGGTGGTTTAGAATGGCCTCCCTACTCACCAGATCTCTATCCATGCGACTTTTTTCTGTGAAATTTCATTAAAGACATTTGTTAGGCCGATCAACCCAAAACGTAGAGCAACTTGAAGAGGCTATTCAGCAAGCGTTTAACGACATTTCTGATACTATGAGAAAGGGTCAGTTTTATTGTTCAAAAAAAGGCTTGGTTACTGTGCCAATTAGGATGGTGCACATTTCGAAAACCTATACCATTAACTGTATTGCCCCAGACGAGTTTTCGGTATTTTTAAGATGTTCGTTCCTAAAAAATATAAATCATTTATTTATATATATATATATATATGTATATATATATATATATAAATCATCCAACGGCCATACCACGCTGAAAAACCCAGTTCTCGTCAGATCACTGAAGTTAAGCAGCGTTGGACGCTGTTAGTACTTGGATGGGTGACCATTCAAGAATACTGACATGAGGGCTGTTGGAACATCGTGGGTGTGGTGAGCCCACACTTGTAGTTATTTATAACTACAAGAAAACCTAGAAACACTACCCGAATCGGGTAGTGTCACGCCTACCCTGAAAGGGAAATGGTTTAATGGTATATATATATATATATATATATATATATATATTTCGTTTTTGTGATTCCTGTAACTGTTCAAAAATAGTAATAAATTAGCTTTCACACCGGTTCATTCGTCATCCTGTAAAGCTTACAGGATTGTGACGCGCTGAATACATTATCCAGCGCGAAGCGCGAGATGAATATATTATTGAGTGCGAAGCTTTAGAACCATCAATCGCGCGCCCCAGGTGCGCTTAAATCTAAAAGCGACTAACTTGCATTACTAATAGGACTTATTTTCTTGTGAATTTAAAAGAATTTAAAAGAATTTCATGACGTTTATGAGAACTCCACGTAATTTTCAACGGATTCAGAATAAATTCAAAAAATGAAAACAATGAGTTGTGTTAAATTCAAATACAGTGAACCTCAATCATTTTAAAGTGAAATATCCGTGGCACAACTTTTCTTCACAGAATTCTTTACTTACGATTTTAAAGTATTTTATACCAAAAAAGAGAATAAAGCATCAAGCTCTTTTTGAAACTTTTGCAACAAGAACCATGAATCCTCTATTTCTTTTCGCAAAATTAAGTTTGCAGTCAAGCAGAGATTGCCTCGATATTCCCCACCCGGTTCACTGTCGCTCTTCTCCTTCTCATCGTGTACCTCAGCCTCCTGAGGAGCATCCTCTTCGTGCCAGAGACAGATCGCCTCCTGGTAGGCCGCCTTCTCCCAAAGTACTTGGATATACACTTGGACAACTTGGATACATTCGGCTTATTCCCCGCACAAATCACAACCTACGATTCGAATTTCGAAGATACGTTTTTCCTGCTAGTTATCCAATTAGATTGCAAGCAGAAGGAAAGGGCTATATTCCCGTGCCAACCCAAGAACATATTGTGTTATCAACATCCAATGGTGAAATTTTTGCAATATTAGAGTATAGCGGGCTTCTTCGTGGAATATATGCGACACATAAATCTAAATCGAGAATTAAAGTGAATATGATGAGCGGTGCAGTTGAGAATTTGACCCTAGATGAAAGGCGAGCTTGTCCACTTGGCAAACGTCACCCAGTCTTCCCCGACAGTTTCCTTAAAGCTTCAGCAAATAACGATTCACTATGGTCCGAATGGAATCCTAATAGCGAACGTAACGCTGGTTCTTCTTCTTCTGACAGACAACTTTCACCTTACCCGACTTCTCATCAGGATCCTTCTCTTCATACCGAAGCGAGGTCGCCTCCTGGGTGGCCGCCTTCTCCTAAAGTACTTGGATATGCACTTGGACAACTTGGATACATTCGGCTTATTCCCCGCACAAATCAGAACCTACCATTCGAATTTCGAAGATACGTTTTTCCTGCCGGTTATCCAATTAGATTGCTAACAGAAGGAAACATCTATAGTCCCGTGCCAGCCCAAGAACATATTGTTTTATCAGTATACAACGGTGACATTTTTGCAATATTAGAGCCTAGCGGGGTTCTTCGTGGAATATATTCGACAAATAGAACTCATGCGAGAATCAAAATAAATATGATCAGCGGCGAAGTTGATTATTTGACCCCAGATGAAATGCTATATTGTCCAGTAGGCAAACGTCAGCCAATCTTCCCCTATAATTTTATTAAAGCTTTAGCAAATGACGACTCACTACAGTCTGAATGGAATCCTAATAGTGCACGTAACCCTGGTTCTTTTTCTCATAACATACCACATTCACCTGGCCAAATAATCAAACCAGAACATTTCGATTCACTACAGCCCAAATGGAATCCTCATAGCGAACGTAACCCTGGTTCTTCTTCTCATGACAGACAACATTCACCTCGCCAAATTCTGATCAAATCAGAACCAACGATTTGAATTTCAAAGATATGTTTTTCCTGCCTGTAAACCAATTCAAATGCGAATAGATCATACGAACTATGTGCTTAAGCCAAACGAAGAATATAGTGTATTGACAACATCCAATGGTGACGTGTTTACAATATTGGATTATAGTGGGACTCTTCTTGGAATATATAAGACAGATGAAAACAATTTGAGGATAAAAATAAATACGATGAGCGGCGTAGTTGATAATTTCACTCCGGATGAAATAAGGTATTGTCCAGTAGTTAAAAATTACCCAATCTTTCCAAACAGTTTTGTTAAAGCTTTTGCAAATTACGATTCACCACAGTCCGAATGGAATCCCAAAGGCGAACTTAATGCGGGTTCTTCTCCATGTGACAGACAGCATTCACCTGCCCGGACTTCTCCACAGTAGCCTCCTCTTCTTACAAGGTCAAGGTCTCCTTCGGGCAGGCCCTCTTCTCATGAACTACTAGGATTTGCACTTGGACAACTTGGATATATTTGGCTTATTCTTCAGGCAAATCGGAACCGGCAATTGCAGTCTCAAAGATACTTTTTTCCCGCCAATGCAGAAATTCGATTGCTTGTAGGAAATGGTAAATTTGTACCCACGCCAAACCAAGAATATATTGTGTTATCAACATGAAATTGTGAGGTTTTTGCAATACTGCGGTATACTGGGATTCTTCGTGAAACGTAATTATAAGACAGATAGAAATCAATGGAGAATTAGAATAAATATGATAAGCGGTGATGTTGCGAATATGACATCAGATAAAATGAGGGAATGTCATGTAGGCAGATATTACCCAATCCTTCCACAACTTTTCATGAAAGTTGTTGCAAATTGCGATTCACTGCAGACTGTGTATCATTAATTTAATAAGAAAATTGTAGAATAAAACATAATAATCATTGTAACCTGAAGTTGGATCAAAATTAAATGAAAACATTAAAACATCATTGTATTTTTTTGTTCGAGTTTTCATTTGAATTGTTTTTTTTTGAAAACATTATATCAATGCAAATCACGAACTTTTACGTACGAGATTATAATTTTTAGTCTTAAAAACCTGTGAAAGAGCTGTAATTAATTTTAATAATTTGTTCAATTTTATGGGATCGTGCTTACCGTCCTATTAATTCAAGATGTTTCCTTTTTCGTCTGCCCTATTACCATTGAATATCAATGATGAAAAGGGTTTTCTTTTCAATAACTGACGCACTGACTCTACTTTTGATTTCAATGTATCCAAATTAAAGGGAAATTAAATAGAAAACAGATAGTAAAATCCCAAAGTATTCAAGAAAACAAAACCGATTTCATATTCGACTTACCCCAACTTATAGCAACCGCCACACTTAATTCGAGCGGGGGAAGGAAGGAGTAGGCAAGGATTAGATTTCCCGTTTTTTGATAAGATGTAACGTGTCAGATTCACACCTTTTCCTGAAACGTTCTACTTCGTTAGGAACTGCACAGGGACCTATTTGTTGCTCCAAATCTGGGTGCAGTAAGCTGATTCGGAAAATCGACACATCCATGACGGTAGCAACCGATCTCTGCTAGTTTTGAATCTAAATGGCTACACGTCTGTACGCCGTTATGTCACTTGAATTCGTGCTCTGTCTTCCCCCGACTAAAGATCCGAAAGTGTCAGTAGTCCTTCCATAGATCTGTCTGTGTGAGTCAATTTTGCCAAATTAGGTTCGATGATGCCGTCATTTGATGTCGTCCTGGTTCGTCTAAATTTGATAGAAACGCATGTCCGTTGGTGTAGTTTGAAAGGCGAAGTCCATAGATATTTTATCAAAAATAAGAAGTCGGGTCGGATTACTGTTTGGAAATGTCGTTATCAGCCAATGTCTGACTTTGACTATTAAGGAAGTCGCGGCCCAGCTCAATTACGCGTCGAGTGCAGACGAGAATGAGAAACCGTGTTTTTTTGCGGGTTGCGTAGTACTTCTTGTCGGTGCAAGAAGTAGTAAAGACCTGCGAAGAGAATTTTTAGTGTGACATACTCTAAGGTACGAATGCATAGCTGAGGTAGGGCATTTTTGCAAGCATTGCCAAGTTTGATTGGATGTTTGTCGTCAAGCTGCAATTTGGGAATGAACCATGGAAGAAAGCTATATTAGGAATCGCCTACTCCTGAAAAATGCTGACTGTCATAACGTGACTCCTTTGACACCTTTGATTCGTTTAATTTAATATTTTTAAATTATAATTTGAATTTGATTGACTATTAATTAATAATTGTTTCCAATTTAGTTTATTTATTTCGGTAGTTTATAACTGTCCATTGCCATCAGTTCATAATTTTGAAAATAATGATTAAGGGTTAATTATTATAGATCAGATAAGCTTTCCAATTAAATCGTTTGTTCACATAGAAAGGACGCTGAGAGATAAGGAAACGCACTTACCAGGACGGTACGTAACAGACCCACCCTGGATATTTTTCTTATTTTTCTCGACAACGGGGTTAAAATGAACAGTCCTTTTCTAATCTAGTTGGATTAATTATTTCCTCAGAGTAGAATTTCTGAGCTACGTAAGAAGGTAATAAACTTATAAGATATCTTCTCGGAACGTGTCACATCTTGAACTATCGTTGGCTTACATGCTTTCTGTATAAACATATATGGGATTAGTAGGTTTGTTGCCCGTAGAGTTAAAATAATTTCCCGGTTAAGATCTACATTTCTTAAAAGTATACATGGAAATAAGTTTTTATTTCATTATTTATTGCGACTGTTTTTGTAGAATTATTTTTTTACTAATATTAATGTGAGACCTGTACAGGTATTAAAAAATCGTCAGCCTCATATAAAAATAAATACCTACAGAAAAAAAAATATATTTCAAAATATTTCAGGATGACCACTAAAACTCTACAAACAAATTCTTGGTCATTTTCCGGTTTTCTTCTGGTTCAAAAAAATATTCAACGGTGAATTCTCTACACCTGAATTAGAAAAATTTAACTAGTTACTCATTTTTAACTTTAATTGAAGAATTTAAGAAGCCTTAGTATAAACATGACGCAGCCAGAAGGTAATATCGTAAAACTTGTAAACAGGCCTCATTTTACGAGCGTGTAAGTTATAGTTTGAAAAATTCTTAAAAAACAGTCTTTAATATTTTTGTGAAGAAACCACAAATTTTGATTCATTTTTTTGTAATTTGTGATGATGTAATCCTCTAGAAAATGTAACCTTAAATAGATACATATAAGAAAAATCATATGTTTCATCAATGAAAAATGAACAGCATTAATTCTTTAAGACATATGCAAATAATAAAAGTGACAATTTGGGTAATGGCTGCTTGGAATAAAGGTTCACAATTTTTGTTTATTTTTGCAGATGCATTCAGTTATAAAGATGCTAAAAACTGAGGAAAAAAATTATTGAGAATGTAATGGAAGACATCAATCTCCTGCAATTTTAAAGCCAACCAGCGAGTATGGCTTTCCAATTATTGATCAAGAACTGAAATTCACAAACTCTGGACTATCAACAACACTGGTCACACTTGCATCAAACGTTGATTATTCATTCAAACTTCTCAGAATGCAGGCTTATATTGTTAATTTTATGGTTAAAAATCGATTTATTAACGTGGATTCCAAATAACGATAAATAATTATCACATTCTTGGGTCATATTTTTTGTATAAAATAGCCAGTAACTCTTTTGGCGTACCCTTAATTAACAAAAATATTTTCGCCAATTTGAAAATTTTGTCGTTCCCAAAAATATCTTTGTGCAAACTGGTCCACTCTTTCGTAATCACCCTTATCTAGTAATAAAAAAGTACTACCACCCATCAAATACAAGGAATTTAGCCAACCTACTTTACTTCTCACTAAAGAATTTCAATTTCGAATCTAGGTTAAAAAATATGAGAGATAAACGTTTATTTTTTAGCCTGCTGGCCTTAAAAAATT
>CAKNYM010051457.1:148717-168405 GCA_932195095.1 Andricus curvator | reverse complement strand
TAGTTCAATTTCAATAATTTATAATTTTAAAATCCATTTATTTTTAACAATAAAAGTTACGACTTAGCCTGCTATTTGACTGGGATTCCGTCTTTTGTCTTCAAAGATCTCCTTCATTTTTGAGTGGCGATTTAGAAAAAGAGAGAGATTAAATAACGTGTTTTCGAGAAAATCATTGAATATGTAATCGCGGAAAAATATTTTTGAAAGTAAGAAAAATCGACCGATCGCTGGGACGTAATATTTTAGACTAACGCAGGAAGTGGCCCTTTTTTGTCTGCTGTGTCAAGTGGCCATGTGTATTCGTTGCAAAATACAAAAGAAGAATCTAGACTCCTTAGAATTTTTCGAATTTCCTTCAACCACTGCATTAATTTGAAAATTCGTTAAAATCATTTAAAATATCACAAAGAACTTGAAAATTCTCTCAAATTAGGAGAGATCTCAAATATACCTAAAAGTCTATGAAATACCGTGAAATTTCTCATAAAGATTCATAAAAAGTCGCGAAAATCTCATGGAATCCTATATTTCTTGAAATCTGATATCCTAAACGCCCCAAAATTCCCGGAAAATATTTTCAAATTATCTCAGATCATTGAATTGAAATGAAAATCCGTTTATAATATTTTAAAACAAAGAGAACTTTCAACCAAAATAAACGGATATTGTGTTTCAACGTAGTTTAATTTATGACATATAAAGAGTATAATCCCCCCCCCCCCTCCCCCGACACGAACTGACTGGGATTCCGCCTTTTGTATTCAAAAATCTTCTTCATTTTTGAGTGGTGATTTAGAAAAAGAGAGAGATTGTTAATAATTTATTTGATGTTGTTATTCTTGTTTGAGTGACCTTCAAGGTCTCATTGGTAATCAAATGGTTTTCGCCCAGTGCTCATTCTCCTTGAAGGTCTCTCTCTGTTCTTTGAGTTTCAGGCGCTTTCCTTTTCGTTGGAGTGGGGAATCAGGGAGTGGCGTGAAGCTCCCTTGTGGAGTTTTGGGAGCTTTTCCGGGCTATTCAGTACTCATCAAGGTGTTAGCCAGTATAGCCAGTTTCGGTTATCGCAACGATTGAAAATCCAGTGTTTTTTGTAGACAACACGGGTAGTTGTGCCCCTCCATTTGAAGTCTGTGTTTCTTTGCTTTCTCGGTCCCCTGATTCTTTCATGATTCCTTCATAATTTGTGGCAACGATTTGAAATCAAGTGTGGCCTTTATAGAAAATTCAAGTAGTTAAGTCCTTCGATTTAAAGTCAGTGTTACTTTCAGTTTTGTTTGAGTCCTTGTTCAGTGATTTCCCGACTCGATCATCTTCTGGTGTTGTGGGAAGTGACGAGTCGGATGACGTATTGCTTCCGGTCGCGTCGGGATCGATCGTTCGGTGAACGATCGTGGTCGTAGCTTCCGGAGGCTACATCTGTGCCAACTTTCTCCAACAACCCAAAACCTTTTTTGGGTACAAAAGGAGCACCTTGTTGGGTAGGCTCAGGAACCCGTATTTTGGATTAACTCGATAACAGGTATTTTGAAGTTTTCAGTAATAACAGTGATGAATTGTCTTGTTCCCTTTTTTCGTCGACTTTGACATGACCCAAACGTGATTCCTTCGCTACCCCACGCCAGTCCATCATAATTCATTAACAGAGATTAAATAACATATTTTCGAAAAAATCATTGAAAAGTGATCCCGGAAAAATATTTTGGAAAGTGAGAAAAATTGACGGATCGCTGTTGATTTGAACCCGCAATACCTCCTTTTATTATAATAAATCATCGTGGAAGCATTATACCTATTATAATTTCTTTGGTTAAAAATTCAACTCTCATATTGTTGAATTTTTTTTTGAGAATCACTTTGTATAACTTAACTTGTAACTATTTTATTTTTGATTCGAAATTGATTATTTTAAATAAAAATTGATCTCTTCTAGTTTGAACTTCAACTTGTTGACTAAAAATTCGTGTATGTTGTTGGAAATTCTTCTTTTCAGTTGAAAATCAACTACTTGGTTTAGAGTTAAACTACGTTTTAAAAATGTACTTTTCAGATGATATATTCTTTTATTTGAAGATTGTGCGATTTGCTTGAAATTTCAAATATAGGTAAGCGTGTTTCTAGGTGGATAGTTTCTTGTAGTAAATAACTACAAGTGTGGGCTCACCACACCCACGATGTGCCAACAGCACGCAGTATTCTCGAATGGTCACCCATCCAAGTACTAACCGCGCCCAACGCTGCTTAACTTCAGTGATCTGACGAGAACTGGTTTTTCAGCGTGGTATGGCCGTTGGCCATAGTTATCGTATGTAATCCAAAGTAACCTGAGGTAATCTTAGTTCATCTCAATTTATTGTCAAAGTTTCTTGTCTTTGCATTTTTTTTGCGTAATAATATTCTTTTTTTTAAAGCGTTTGACTTGCTCATTTTATGCTATACCAATTTAATTATACGCAATTATAAAAATTTAAGAAAATATGATGTGATAACAATCACGGATATGTTTACTGACACCAAACTAATAGATGATATTTTTCCTTAGCTTTACTTCTTGACAGTTACGTGATTTTTCCATGTCTAGATGTTTCCCTATTAAAAACATACATTTCTACAAGTGAGTCATTTAGAACTTACATGTATCTATCACTCATGCGCACATAAAGCCTATTTACAAAACGTGGCAGTTTCGTGGAAAAAATTTCCACGGTGCGAATTAACTCATAGTAATCTGACGAAGGTTGGTATACATAGCACTACAAATATTCCAGAATTCTCAGTCGAAATTCAGGAAATCTATTCAATATCGAAAGGAAAAATGAAGATCGTCAGCTACATTATAATTCTTGCATTTTCGGTTCATCTGGATTTTGTTGGTAAGTTTAATTAGGTTGACCATACTAATAATTTTTATATTTATATCCACTTTCTGAGGCTAACGAATTTTGTCCTACGATGTCCCTAACCTTTTGCAAGTTGTTGGAAATAAAATTTTTTAGGTTTAAGTGTTTTTTAAAACTTTCCCATTCAAATATAATGAAATAAAAAAATTTCAAAAATCAATAAAAAGTACATGCAGAACAAATAAAAGTATTTTAAAATATGGGACACATGACTATTCTCACGAATAATTTGAATTAGACTTCATCGCTTCAAAGCATCCTGTCATTTTGTACTACGAAAAATTAACCAGGAGCGTTAGCGGATATTTTATAAATAGTAGATTATGCGCCAAGGGGAGAAGGACAGCGACTCAAAATCACAAAATCCAATATCGCTGATCCAATATTGCGGTTCATATATCATGCTTAAATTTCGTTCACTACATTAATTTAGGAATAAATATTAAATCACAAATTTGAATTGTTCAAATTTCGCGCGACTTGAGTGCCAATCTTGGACAGGCTGGCCCGATAGATATTCCCTTTTTCCAAGGCACTGCGTGATCCATCGTAGAGGATTTAACTTCATATTTACAGGTTCATAAGTTTCTGATTATGCATCTGAAGTGAAAATTACAAAATCTCATATGGCGTATGACAATTAGAAATTTTTGTTCAATTTGAAGGAAACTTTGTACTGACGGGTTTTCAAGAATTCTGATTATAATTAAGGAGTCATAGTTATAAAATCCAATATCGCTGATCCATATGGCGGTTGACAATTATAATTTTTTTCAATTCATGAAACTTCGTACTTAGGGATTTTGCCGTTTCTGATTGAATATCGGAAGTCAAAATTGCAAAATTAAATGTTGTGAATACATTATCGCGGTTCTTGGTTAAAAATTTTTGTTAAAATTTCGTATCTAGTTGTTTCAGGATTGACGATTTTGAATTTGATGTAACAATTACATTATTTACTAAGGCGGTCATGAAACTTTCTATTCAGGGGTTCACGCAGTTGGGGAAAAGAATGATTCTCGAAATTAATAATATGCTGGAAATAATTTGTGAACCAACTAACTGGGGTTGCGACAATTTTACGCGGCAACTAAGATATTCGTGATTCACTTTTGAAGTGCGACAAGAAAAAGGGCAATGTATGTACAGGTTCGACTTAAACTTCACCAAATTTAACTAGAATTATACAAAATATGGATTAGTTAGGTCATAGGCAACTAATGACAAGAATCTGGCGCTACTAACAATATGAATGAATAAGTTTAGCTGCCAGGGACAACTAAAATTTCACAAAATATGACTAGATGCACAGGCAACGTTGATCAGTAAGATTATTGGTAAATATTGACAAGAATCTTGCTCTTGTAAAAATTTGTTAGAAGTCAATAAATTTTACTTTCAGAGCCAACTAAAGATTGGTTTGCACTTTCGAAGGTCAGGTTAATAAAATGCCAGAGCTTTCACACTAATTGAATAAAATTGAAGATACCGGGCGGATTTTTTGGACATTAAGAATCAAATTGGATTCGTCCTTCTCGCGATATCCTCAGCTTGGCTTGGTCTCAATTCCTCGATGTAAGAGCGAAGTTGCAACCACGCTTCAAAATTTACAATTCGCAACAATAGGACCAACTTAGTATCTCAGCGACCGCTACAAAAAGAGAGCGAGTTTCGACTAGGGTTTGAAAATTCAAGGTAACATAAAATTGGAGAAGGCAACAAAGAAACTTACCGGTAAGTTACCGAATATACGATAATTTACGAGAAAGTAATTTCAAGAATCGTGAACCAATTATACATTCTTCTCGTGGAAGAAATCTGTATTTTCTTCATGTGCTCTTCTTCCTTGTATGGATCGCAATTGTCCATATATTGCTGTTATTCAGCCATTGCTTTGAAGTCTATCTGTTCTTAAATCTCCTCTTGTGTCATTTCCTCATTCTCTAAGTAATTTTCCTCTTCTTCTTGTTCCCTTCTTGTCTTAATTTGAGTCTGAGGTGGTCCTTTGTGGTTTTGCGTGTTTCGAAAGTTTTGGGGCTCAAGATAGCATTCTGATTCGGTGTTTTAAATGATAACGGAGTTGTATTCACATTAGGCCTGGGTATAGGTGTTAACATTTGTGGTCTTAAGAAGCAAAAGCGATCATTGACATTATAGTTTCATCTTTGCTTTACAAAGTGCATACGCTTAAAAGATCAAAATTTTTTTAAAAGGCAATGATCTTCGATGTTGAAAAAAATATGTATTTGTCTCATCTAAGGCAACCCGGTATCACAAGACGGGACCCCTTTTAAAATAAAAAAAGCTATTTAATTAAACACTAGATATTGATTAATTTTATTCGTAGCGTATATTGTTTGAACATATTCTTTACATTTATGAAATATTAGTCACGCAAAATACATTATAAAACGTATGAAAAGTTATAACATTTTGAATATTATTCATCTCAGATCCAGAATTTACTGATATATATCGAAAAAGCAACATATTTTAAAAATTTTCTTATTCATGATGTAAAAGAAAGAAACAGGTTAGGACATTACCATCGGAAACTCACGAGGCTCAAACATAAGTATCAATTGCAAAGTTTACAAAATTATCTATCATACAAAAAAATAACTTACTCCTTCAAATCATAAGATGTTAATAAATCACAACTTCTGAAACAGATGAAAGTTCGTTCTCTAACGTACGAAAATAATTTTTCCATTCTGTTTTTGTTCATTTACATCGAGTGCAGAAAAAAACACTTTACAAATAACTAGATATTTGCTGCGCAAAAAAATAACTAAAACTAATTAGTAATGTATAGGTATACAACATTAGAATTTTCTTTCAGAAATATTATGAATATTATTATTCTTTTTATTATGATACCATTAAGCCATTTCCCTTTCGGGCTAGGCGTAACTCGCTCGGTTGGAAAATAGTAGTGTTGGGAGGAAGGTATGGATTTTTTAGATTGATCTAGAATTTTCGTGTTATTAATTCAAATGACACGTTCATCCGGCAACACTGCTCCGACCCAGGTTGCTAATCAATCTCTTTAGCGATCACCCCAAGTGAAGAGCTTCACAAGTTTGTTATGTGAGGTTCCCCACTCGGGCCCGTTAGTATTCAAGGTCTTTTGTTTCAGGCGTCATTCACTCTACTCACATTCTTTTTATAAACCATTTGTCGCCCTTTTTTTCTGTCCTGGCATACTTCTCTAGCTTCATTCACGTCCATGTGTTTTTCATGCAAGCTCTCCTCTTTCTATGGCTTCTTATGCGTTTCGGGATTAAGGTCTCATTCACACATTCTAACCATTCTTTCCGCGGTCTGCCTCTGGGCATACTTCTATTTGCATTACATTTATTTACTTTTTAGTTAGGCGTTCATCTTGCATTGTTTCAGCATGTTCGAACCATCTTACCTGATTTCTTTCTCATGTGTCAAGTATTGCCTTCATTGCACCGCATTCTTCGAGAATTATTTCGTTTTTCACTTTGTCCATCAGTGTTTTCCCGCAAATTGTGCGCAGAGGTTTCATGCCAATCGCGTTAATTTCAATATTATCCTTTTCTTGACAGGTCCATGTCTCGCTACCTTATAGCACAGTCGGTACAAATATAGAATTATGTATTGCCATTTTAGCTTTCTCTGATATATTTTTACTTCTGAGAATAGACCCTGCTCCACCGATAACCTTCTGACCCTCCTATATGTGCTGATCTAACTCCCCATCTATTTTCTCGTCACTAGTGAAGAGGCTATCTAGATATATGTACTTATCAACTTGTTCTAATCCCTCATCATTTATGACAATGTTGCACATTGTTTTCTCACCTTTTCCCTCTACTACAATTATTTTTGTTTTATTTACGTTAATTATAAGGCCCATGTTCTTCATGCTTGTATTTAGGTTGCTCAACATTCTTTGCAAGTCTTCCGTTGATTATGCTATAACAACCTTGTCATCTGCGAAAGCTAAATCACGTACCCTTACTGTCTCGAGATCTACACCTTCTTCGTCGAAGTGGGCCATTCTTAGACACTTGTCCATAAATATGATCAATAGCCATGAGAACATAATGCATCCTTGTTTAACGCCATGCATAATATCAAATCAGTCACTTAGTTTCCCATTAACCCTTACGCTCGCTTTATTACCCGCATATATTGTTTGTATTACTTGTAGGAGCCATCCATTGACTCAGTACTCTTTGAGTACTTCTCGAAGTTCACTTCTATCCACCTTGTAAAGTGCTTTTTCTAGGTCAACAAACGCACAAAAAACTTTCTTTTCTACCTTCAAACTTTTTTCTCTGATCTGTCTTAAGCTAACTATTTGATCCGTAACTGATCTTCCTGGCATACTTCCACTCTGGACTTCCTATATCTTTTTTTCTGTTATATTTATTACCTTGCGGATAAGTATTTTAGAGTATATTTTACTCACGGTACATAATAAGCTTATACCTCTGTAATTATTGCAGTTGCTTTTATCTCCTTTCTTTTTGTATATGGGTACGACAATCGCTTTTCTCCACTTGTCTGGGACTTCCCCCATCTCGATACATAAATTTATCAATTCGCACAGCATTGTGAGATATGTACTTGCCACCGTATTCAAGCATTTCAGCGCTAATACTGTCTACACCAGAAGCCTTACCGTTTTTAAAGTTTTTAATTATATCCTTAACTTCAGTGACACAGACTTTATCAATTGGGTTTTCTGATGCATTATGTTCTATGTCGCAGTTCTGTTGTCCTATGGCTTCACCTCTTAATAATAGTTCTTTAAAAGACTCTTTCAAAACGCCTACTATCCCGTCTGTATCTTATAACATTTCACCTTTGCTGTTTCTCATGCTGACGAATTCTGTATTTCTACTTCCCTTCATCTTTTTAAATATTAGTTTCTCACTTCCTTAAAAGTCGTTTTGTATTTCCTTTTCTTCTTCTGTTCTGATTTTATCTTTATTCTCCTTGACTAGTCGCTTAACTTTCCTGTTTTTGTGTCTGTAATCATTTTTGAGCCTATTTATCTCCTTATCGCAAAGACCCGTGATGTTCAACGTTCTCTTGTGCGCTTCTTCCTTTTCTCGTCGGGCTGCCTCAAACTGGATTGAGCTGTTTTTTTTTAAATTTTTTCGTATAGCGCGCTGTTCCGCTGGTGGTTTGGAATTGGAAAAATTGGAAAGAACCATGGAACTGTTTTGCCGGTGGAGAGGTGGGTGAGGGTCCATGCTCGGGAGCCATCAGCTCTGCATCCACTCTAGGTTTTCTCTTCAAGCCTAACGCGTGGTTCTGTTTGGTCGTGGTCCTAGTTACTTGCAGTGGGACACGTAAGGGAGGTTTGAATATGTTTGTAGGGCAGATTTTGGGAAGGCTACTATCACTGTAGGATTTATATTCAAATACAATGTTTTAATGCTCCCCTTCAAAAGTTTAAGAAATTACTGATATATAGAGGTTATAGATGTTAGGTTGACGGCAGTGGAAGATAGCAGAAGATAGCGGAACTATTTGAATCCTGCCTTGGCTCATCTTGAAGTAATGGTCAATGTTAAATGTCCTAAAGTTCTCCAATTCTCGATGTCCCTTGTTGTGCATCGATGATTTTGATTCCGAGGAGGCAGTACATAATTATAATGAAAAGAAAAATTAAAACAAATCAGCCTGAATTAGGTTAAAAAAATATTGACGAATCGAACTGGGGAGCATCCTGCGATCCCTGAAATGCCAGAGATCCATTTATTTTATTTTCATGATTGACATTTGTTCATTGCAAAATATGCAACGTCACAAGACATAAGCTTGAATGAATGGTACTGCAAATTCTGCAGCAAGTAATTCCCAGTTTTAGTATTTATAATTGAAAATTCATTCCATTTCTATTTGTTCTTGCAGAACTAAGTTCGCCGGAGGACTCACCTCTTATACTTCCTCCTAAGAAAAGGTGGCAATATTCTTCAGGCCAAACTTCTTCGAGCCACCAAAGCCAACAAGTTGTGTATGGTAAGTAACTTTATTTTTGAAGTAACTCGTTACAGATACGTTACACAGCAACAATATCAACTCGCTGCAGTTACTTTTGTTAAAGAAGTAACTTTAATTTTTCTAAAATTTACTATAAATGTTGCACCTCAATCACTTAATTTTCAAAATTTACAAAAAATACGCTATATTTTCAGATGTGAAAAATAATACGTATGAATATAATTAACACAAAAGGCTTACAATTGTCTCCACTTTAGATCTTTAACTATTAACTATAATAATCTCGCAGTAATTTCTATAATGTCAATGTGACACTTCATTAGTATATGTTATGTGTCAATCTCATAAAGTTCTCTTCTACATAAATTCGTTTCCTTGCAGGGAAATTTTTTATCATATACATACAAACAAATGAATTTTTCAATAAAATTGACATATTTGTACTGTTCTATCTCAGAATATGCTGCTCAGAAAAATTCGAAACTTGCGCATTATCTATATTGAGGTGTTATCTCTTGAAAGCCAACAGAAATCTTCCGATCTAACAGAAACTGCTCTCCGTGAACTGTTTTTACAAAATTGATATTTTAAGAGGAAATCATCCAGACTCATCAATTGTTGATGAAAAATCATCCAGGCCAACAAATGTCGTAATTTTTCTCAAAACTGCTAAAAAACCTATATCTACCATGAATAAAATTGTTTATTCTTCATAGAGTCCCTTGATTTATAGTTTATAACAACTGTTATAAACAAAAACCCTCCGTGACCAGAATTAATTTAAACATTTCCCTTTATCAATCTTTGAGACAAGATGAAACCTTGTACTCTCGTGACATTTTCTCGTACAGCAAGCCATTATCCATTCACATCCTTATAAACAATGTACTCGTATTTTTCATAAATCTACGCTTTCTTACAAGCCACAGTTTTCAAAATTTATTCGCGACAACGTTTCTTCTAAATTTAAAGTTTGCTGCGAACTGTATAATTTTTTCTGTTAGCATTTTCAGTACTTGCTCCTTATTGTTCATAACTATTGTTATTAACGAAACCCCTCAATCAAATGATTCTTGTTGACAAATCCAAAGAATACCGTTTTTAGTATGAATGTAATAGAAAGCTTATATCTTGCAGTTTTTGGGTCACTTTCCAAGCACAATAACAATGGCTTGAAAGGGGGGTGGGGAGTCAGAATTAAAACTTGTTGCGTGGAAATTATTCTTCGAACATGCGTTAAGAGGTTTTAATACTTTCATTTACAAAAATTTCATAACAAGCAGCTCTTTTTCCCATTTTTTTTTAATCAAGCTTTTCCCATTTAAAAGCCCATGTTAATTTCAAACGCTCGGGAGTACGGGTTACCTTTGACGAAAAAAGAAAACAAGAAAAATGTTAAGTTGATGAGCTGTAAATATAAATTGATTATTAATTTTCAAAAGTGAACTACAGTTCGACTCTTAACAATAGAATAATAATAACATTTATTTTATAATACGATTCTGAAACTGTTAATAATTACATAATGTATAGATTATTATTCAAATATTATTGCATTCCACAGTATTCCATTTTTTAAGAATTCAGATTGAAAATTTGCAACTGAAAATTTTTTGCTTCAATATTCAACAATATTTGACTGTTCATTTAAAGTAAGAAATTATAAATCCAATATTTAAAAGTAAACTCAATAAAATTGAAATATTTGAAATAAAATAAACCTCGAATATTTCAAATTTCAGGGTGCTGAATGTAATCTTTCAAATTTGCATTGTTTCATTTTTTTATATATATATATTTAATTTATCCAGGTCTGCTGAGTCAAGCTTTCTCTATAAAATACCGATGCGGATCAAATATGAGTTCTCCGAAAGAACACATTGTGTCGCACTTATGTTACGCTTCTACATTTAGAATTAGGCTAATTATATTTCATGAAGAAGAATAAGAGAAGTTGAAATTTCATTATGAAAAATTTATTATCATGACACTTATCATTATTATTACACATTTTAGTACTCAAAAATTATAAGAAAAATATTGAAAATTGTTTGTTTTTTTCAAATTAGACACAGCATATTTTCCTCGTGTTTGTAAATGATTTACAATGGTTTAAACAATTATTATTCGTTTGAAACATATATTTTCCTCTGTAAGTCGTGGAAAAGTATTATTTTCGAGATAAAAATTCCAGAAAATAATAACTTGTTACAATTTGAGGGAGAAAAGATTGCTTAAACAAATGGAAAATGTTGAAATAATGACCAATTATGTAAAAAACACAACATATTCTTACCATTTATAAAATCTTTAACTTATATCCCGGAAACAATAATTTTCCACAATTTAAAAAAATATATAATTCTCAAACCAGTAATAATGGTTTGAATAATTGAACATTATTTCCAAAATACTTGCAAACTTTACTCTTATCAATTAAAAATAATTCTTGAAGAGAAGCAAACCTCCAGTCTATGACACACGACACAACGCGGGTAGAGAGAGAGAGAGAGAGGGGGGGGGGGGAGGGTTATAAGTGAATTAGGGAAAAGGGTCGGGATCGAGTATTCCGAGTTTTATCATTTTAAGAGTTCAGACGTAAAAATTTGTGTTGTTAAAATTATCTCCTTGCAATATTCTAAATATTTGTCGTCCTAGGTCAAAAAAGAACAACTTTTTGGTTGCGAAACCTGTAAATTCTTGTAGATTCTTGTAGTTGTAAATTCTTGTAGATTCACTCGACTGACATTGTTTTTACAAACTATTTGTCGCCACACTTTTCTCTATCCTGGCATACCTCTCTAGCTTCCTTCACGTCCATGCATTTTTTCATGCAAGCTCTTGTATTTCTATGGCTTTTTACGTCTCTTCGAATTAGGGTCTCATTTACACATTCAACTTATTCTTTCCGCGGTCTGCCTCTGGGCACACAGCCATTTACTTTACCTTGATACACTTGTTTCGCTGTTCATTCACCTTTCATTCTCTCAACATGCTCAAGCCATCAAAAAGAATTTCTTTCACATATGTCAACTATTGTGTCCTCTGCACCACATTCTTTGAGGATTATTTCATTACTCACTCTTTCCATCAGTATTTTGCCGCATATCATGCGCAGGAATTCCATGTTAATCGCGTTAATTTTACTCTTATCGTGTTTTTGATAGGTACACGTCTCACGACCGTACAACAAAATCAATATAAATATAGATACATGTATTGCTCTTTTTGCTTTACTTGATACATTTTTAATTCTGATTATGGGCCCTGCTCTATCGATAACTTTCTTACCCTTGTTTATACGCTTATCTAACTCCCCATCTTTCTTTCCGTTACTAGTGAAAAAGCTACCAAAGTACTCATCAACGTGTTCTATTCTCTCTTCATTTAAAACAATGTTCCACATTTTTTTCTCCCCTTTTCCTTCAAACACCATAATTTTGGTTTCATTTGCGTTAATTTTGAGGCCCGTGTTCTTCATGCTTGTATTTAGTTTGCTTAACATTCTTTGCAAGTCCTCGATTGACTCTGACATAATAACTTTCAAATCGGCGAAAGCTAAACTACGTACCTTCACTGTCTCGACATCCACACGTTCTTCGTTGAAGAGGTCCATTCTTCGACACTTGTCCATGAAAATAATAAATACCGATGAGGATATAACGCATCCTCTTCTAACACTTTGCCTAATATCCACCTTGTGAAACGCTTTATCTAGGTCAATAAATGCACAAAAAACTTTTTTCCTCTTTCTGAGACTTATTTCTGTGATCTGTCTTAAACTAAATATTTGATCCGTGCAAAATCTTTCTGGCATAAATCCACTTTGGACTTCCCATATCTTGGCTTAAAATATAAATTTATCAATTCGCACAACTTGTGAGGTATGTACTCGCCACCGTATTGGAGCATTTCAGCGCATAAAGGTGGAACTTTGGGGTACAATTTGAACATTAAATAGTACAAATAATAAAATAGCCTGGAAATGGACTGAAACTTTGATTGACGAAAGTCATGCATCCGAAAAAGGTAAAGGTCAAGTATCAGGCGATGAATGGAGACTGGGTGTCTGAAATGCTAGAAGGGTGAATGATCTTAAGGTAAGGGAATTACGAAAAACTATGCACGTAAGGAAGCTAGATATTTTATGTGTACATGGTCGTCAAGAGGTCGGTTTGATTGTGAATGAAAGGGCAAGGCAGCATCTGAGGGAACTAAGATTTAAGTCTCCCAGATTGTTGTGGGTTAAAATGAAAGTAGGAATCAGACGATTATTTATCATAGCGTGCTACGCCCCAGTGGAAAGTGATCCAGCAAGGTAAAATACGCTTCCTGGGACACTTTATATGATGCAATAAGTATTTGCGATCATGGTGAAAGAATTCTTCCACTAGGAGATGTGAATGGATGGGTTGGCGTCCAACGTCAGGGTAAAGAAAGGGTGCTAGGTAATTTTTGGGATCCAAGAACAAATGATAACGGAAAAAGAATAGTTAGCTTATGCTTGGAAAATAGCTTATTTCTTACAAATACTTGGTTCTTATGCATAAAATGATCCACATGTACACCTGGCGTAGAGGAGATAAACACAGTATATTGACTTCGTTGTTGCGGCTGAAATAATAAGAGAGCTAGCACAAGATACAAGGGCCCTGAGGGGTTCTGTCAATCATGATTGAGAATTTACAGAAACCGGAAGTGCGAATAGATTTTCAGAATAAGATAAACGAATGCATAGATGAGGCAACTTGGAAGGAGCCAATAGACAATAAAAATATAGAGGGCGTAGCGGATACGATCCAGGATGTCATTGTCAGGAGTGCGACTGAAGAGTGTGGTCCTTAATGAATGGACTGTGTGGTACTTAACGAATGAAGCTTGTGGTACTTGATGAATGTTTAAAGAGTAATTTTCACTCTATGACTTCAAACTTTGGGCCCGGAAAATGTCCCAAAAAATGAAAAATAGGAGTTTTGTGTAAAATTCATGCTATGAACGTTCTTTTGATAATTTTTTAGTCATTCATTGCTCCTAATTATGAAGTTACAAGTACTCAAATATTTTTTGCCTAATTTTAAATTTCTCGAATAATTATTCTTCTGATACAATTTTGATACACTGTGAATCGTAAAAATGTATTACTTTCTGAGATTGTTGACGCAGTAAATGAATGTTTAGAGTGACACTTTTTTGAATAAACAATTGTTTATTATATAAAAAATCAATATCACTTGCTCCTTGTACTAGAACTGATGTAGAAAATTCCAGTTTTTTCGAATCTCCTTTACTACGTCGGTCAATAATCAGTATTTTCTTATCTCAATGGAATCGATCTGAAAAACAACTATCCATGTATATATTATGGTATAAGTTCTGAGATTTAAAAAATACTGAATAGTTAGCAACACGCATAGTGTCAGAGATTCGAAAAAAATAGAATTCTCTACACAATTAATAAAATGAAATTTCAACAAAGTAGTTCAACTTTGAAGCGTGTATTTGAATTTTTAATCAAGAAGATTAGTTTACCACCATAAAGGAAGAATTTAAAACGAAATATACAGTATTACAATAAGATTGTTAAATTTCGAACTAAAAACGATTAATTTTCAACCATACACACGGACCTTCAAATATTAAAATTAATTTTTGACAAAGTAGTTCAAATGTCAACTTCGAAAAGTCGATTTTTTTCAAATAAGTTGAAAAAGTCACACGATCCTAGCTCTGTACCTTGTTACAAAGATTTTCCTTTTCAATATTGTTACATAATGGGCGTTGTTTTCTTTGAAAAAATCATTTTCTTATATTTGAGCAGAATTTTGACTAAAATGAAAACTATAGTGGTTTCATTTCAAAAGTAAACTAGGTACTTATCTAATTAAATCTAATGTGTTGCAGTAGTTTATTATCCTTTTCTCACACTTATTACTTGTGTATTTTTTGATTCAAACCAAAAACCTTCAAAACTATAATTTTTGCTTCTTTTTTGGTTAGAATATTAATAATTATAATAAATAAACCATATTATTTACTGGAGCAATAAACAGTTTTTTCTCTACTTTGCGAAAATGAGGATGGTCTATACTTTCGTGTTCACTCTGGCGGTCATTCTTAATTCTATTGTTGAATATAATAATATAATATATCTATCATTTTTATTATATTTTACATAATACACGCATGAATATGGCCATTTTTTTGGCCTGTGGAGCGGAAGTAAAGCCCCCCATTCCAGCTAATAATCATATAATGGCCATTTGTATATTTATGTCGTCAAAAATTGTGACGTCATCTAGTGTTGCCGCCGAGCGCGAAATCCTGAGGAACTGACGGGTCGAGACGAGACATACCTGCTGTCTCGGCATTCCTCGTCTTATTTTCCCTCATCTCGTGGCGTCCTTTCTCGTTCCTCACCTCGGTTGTCCCAAAGAATGCGACAGATGTGCGCTAGCAGAGCGAAAAGTTCGCGGGTGCGTTCTTTTGACACTCTGACGCGCTAATACTAATTAGAGTTCTTTAATGAGTAGTTGTAGTCGAAATCTGATTACTTATTATACTTGTTTGTCCATTACTGATTAATTTGATATCAAACACGACTCTGTTACGATTTTTTTGAAGATTTAGCTTCACTCTATTAGTATTTTGCTTCGCTCTTATTGATAATTTATTTTGTTAATCACAACAACAGAATAACACATTAACCTTCAGAACATCCATGTAAATATTTCATGACATTCGGTTCAATTGTTGTCGAGACATTAAAGGTCAAGTGACGCAAAGTTTGTTTTTCTTTAAGCAATGGATGAGAACGAGTTTCGTGTATTAGTCAAACACTGTTTTTTAATGGGAAAAAATACCATTCAAGCTCGGCAATGGCTTCAAAAATATTACTGGGAATGTTGCCCTGGAAAACAACCATTTGCCGATGATATGCAGATTTTCAACGCGGTCGAACAACCACCGAAGCTGCGAAGCACCCAGGTCGTCCAATTGAGGTAGCAACGCCCGAAAACATCCAAAAAATTCTAAAAATTATGTTGTGTGATCGTAAAGTAAAGTTGCAAGAGATAGCTGACATCCTAGAGATATCAAAAGGCACCGTGTTTAAAATTGTGCATGAAAATTCAATATGAAAATATTTTTCTTCAAGTGGGTGCCGCGTTTGCGGCACTTTTCCCCATTAAAAAACAGTCATTACCACACGAAACTCGTTTTTATCCATTCTTTAAACAAAAACAAATGTAGTTTCACTTAAACTTCAATATCTCGACAACGACTTAACCGAATCTCACGAAATTTTTACAGGGATCTTTTGAAGGTTGGTACTACCAAAAAAAAAATCGGCATGGCATTGGCGACATGGCCTGTGTGTTAGTCTCGGGACTTAATGGCCCATGTGTTATATGAAACAGAAATGTAGAAATATAGGTATATTTTCAGGTCATTTGTAGTTTAAGGAATTTGACAAATATTAAAATATTTGAAATATTTGTGCAATCCTTGAAATATCTGGAAATATTTGTAAATTCCTTAAACTCTATCAAAGTATACAAATTCTATGTGAAATCTGGCATTTCTGCGAAATCCTTTGGAATCTTTTGAAATTTTAACAAAATCTTTAAAATCATTGTGAAATTTCTTGAAATCTTTTGAAAAGTTTGTAATTTTTCAAAATGTTTAAAACGTACTTCCAAAAATTTGAGGAGATCAGATCATTGAAAATGGCAAGTCGCTGAATTTTTCCTATATCAGCATAAATAAAAATTCTGAAAAAATTGTAACAATTGGGAATATTGTGCAGATTAAGAAACAATAATAAAATTCACGATTTTTCCCCAACTCTACGATTAAACCTTTTTTAATTTATTTCGTCTCAGCCAAACCCTAAGATATACACTTCATGAGGGACCCGAAAGGAAACTTTTTAGTGCTAAGGTATTTCCGAATTATACAATTTTTCACAAACATAAATATAGAAATATACATACATGAATATTCAAACATACATACATGAATATACAAATATACATACATGTATTTCGGAGGGGTGAATTATAAAATCAATTGTGTGCTGATCATGTGAGTTTATATAAAACTTATTACTGACTTATTTATTACTTATTATACACTTAAATTTCATAAAATTTAAAAAATATGTAGTAGTCAAAGTGATTCAAGAAGGTACGCACTTTCGATTTTTTCAGTGTCCCGACAAATATGTATCACATTTTTCAGTAATGGACAAAAAAGTACAATATGTAATCATATTTCGAGTTTAACTGTTCATTAAAGAACGCTAATTAGCATTAGCGCGTCAGAGTGGCAAAATATCGGTTTCACAAGCTGTCCTCTCCACTAGCGCACATCTGCCGCAGTTTTCAGAAAAATTGAAGCGATACCGAGGAAGGATGAGACGGGACGAGGAAGAATGTGATGAGACGAACCAAGAAGTAGGCCCGAGAAAACGAGACGGGAACGATGAATGAACTAGGGGAAAGCGAGCCAGGCTCAGTATTCCCCGTCTCGGTCAGCATCACGACGTCATATATATAATGGCCATTACATACCAACGAACTTGAAATGGGGCACCTAAGGTTACAACACAGAAATTAATTTCTAGCAATACAATAGAATTTTTAAACGAATAGTTGAATTTTCAACCTACAAACAAGAATTTATTCGAAGATAGTTGAATTATCAAACTAAAAAGCTTGATTTGGAACAGCAAGATCATTTTCAACAAAAAAAATGTAGTTTCGGCCAGATAGTGGAACATGAAGAAATTACTTTTTTTATTTTTCACTAAACAGTTGATCTCATGAACAAAGAGTTGAATTTGCTGTCAAGGGAGAACAATTTTGATAAAATAGTTCATTTTTTCAACAGAATCATTACATTCTTAAGAAAAGAAGAAGTTATTTGCAAATGAGATTTTGTTTTTAAATACAGTTCTTTGACATTATCATAATTTCTAAACCAAAATGGTACTGAAATAATCTAGAAAGGACTAACGTGCATTAATAATAATCAGAATTATGTCCTTCTGCATTTAAAAGAAATTAAAAGAATTCCATGAAGTTTATAAGAATTCCAGGTGATTTTTAATGAATTCAGAATAAATTCCAAAAATGAAAACAAAACAATGAGTTGTCTTTAATTCAAACACAGTGAGCCTCAATCATTTTTGAATTAACATTTGTATGGCTCAACTGTCCTTTAAAGAATCCTTTACTTATAATTTTGAAGTATTGTATATCAAAAATGAGAATAGAGTATCAAGCTCTTTTTGAAATGAGTTCAACAAGAAACATGAATCCTTTATTTCTTTTTGCAGAATTGAGTTCGCAGTTCAGCAGAGATTGCCTTGATTCTCCATGCCCGGATCACTGTCGCTCTTCTCCTTCCCGCCATATACCTCAGGCTCCTGAGGAGCATCCTCTTCGAGCCAGGGACAGGTCGCCCCCTGGGTGGCCGCCTTCTCCTAAAGTACTTGGATATACACTTGAACAACTTGGATACATTCGGCTTATTCCCCGCACAAATCAGAATTTACAATTCGAATTTCGAAGATACGTTTTTCCTGCCGGTTATCCAATTAGAGTGCTAGCAGAAGGCAGCTATAGTCCCGTGCCAGCACAAGAACATATTGTTTTATCATTGTCGAATGGTGACATTTTTGCAATATTAGAGCATAGCGGGGTTCTTCGTGGGATAATTTCCGCAAAAAGAGGTTATCCGAGATTAAAAGTAAATATGATAAACGGCGCAATTGATAATTTGACTCCAGATGAAAAGCGAGATTGTCCAGTGGGCAAACGTCATCCAATCTTCCCCAACAATTTTATTAAAGCTTCAGCAAAATACGATTCACTACAGTCCCAATGGAATTCTAATAGCCAATGTAACCCTCGTTCTTCTTCTTCTGACGGACAACATTCACCTGACCGGACTTCTCCTCAGAAGCCTCCTTTTCATGCCGAAGCCTGGTCGCCTCCTGGGTGGCCGCCTTCTCCTGAAGTACTTGGATATGCACTTGGACAACTTGGATACATTCGGCTTATTCCCCGCACAAATCGGAACCTACGATTCGAATTTCGAAGATACGTTTTCCCTGCTGATTACCCAATTAGATTGCGAACAGAGGAAATTAGCTATATTCCTGTGCCAAACCAAGAATATATTGTAGTATCGGCATCCAATGGTGACATTTTTGCAATATTAGAGTATAGCGGAATTCTTCGTGGAATATATACGACACGTAATTCTAAATCAAGAATTAAAGTGAATATGATAAGTGGCGCAGTTGATAATTTGACTTCAGATGAAAAGCGAGATTGTCCAGTGGGCCAACGTCGCCCAATCTTCCCCGAAAGCTTCATCAAAGCTTTAGCAAAATACGATTCACTACAGTCCGAATGGAATTCTAATAGCCAAAGCAACCCTGGTTCTTCTTCTTCTGAGAGACAAAATTCACCTGACCGGACTTCTCCTCAGAAGCCTCCTTTTCATGCCGAAGCCTGGTCGCCTCCTGGGTGGCCACCTTCTCCTGAAGTACTTGGATATGCACTTGGACAACTTGGATACATTCGGCTTATTCCCCGCACCAATCAGAATTTACGATTCGAATTTCGAAGATACGTTTTTCCTGCCGGTTATCCAATTAGATTGCTAACAGAAGGAAACATCTATAGTCCCGTGCCAGCCCAAGAACATATTGTTTTATCAGTATCAAACGGTGACGTTTTTGCAATATTAGAGCCTAGCGGGGTTCTTCGTGGAATATATTCGACAAATAGA
>CAKNYM010051457.1:117433-148707 GCA_932195095.1 Andricus curvator | reverse complement strand
TATTAGAGCCTAGCGGGGTTCTTCGTGGAATATATTCGACAAATAGATCTCATGCGAGAATCAAAATAAATATGATCAGCGGCGAAGTTGATAATTTGACCCCAGATGAAATGCTATATTGTCCAGTGGGAAAACGGCACCCAATCTTACCCGGAAGTTTCATTAAAGCTTCAGCAAATAGCGATTCACTACAGTTCGAATGGAATCGTAATAGCGAACGTAACGCTGGTTCTTCTTCTTCTTACAGACAACAATCACCTGGCCAAATTATGATCAAATCGGAACCAACGATTTGAATTTCGAAGATACCTCTTTCCTGCCTATGAACCAATTCGAATTGCGAATAGATCATACGAACTATGTGCTTGGGCCAAACGAAGAATATATTGTATTATCAGCATCCAATAATAATTCGCGAATAAAAATTAATATATTGTCCAGTAGGCAAACGTCACTCAATCTTCCCCTACAATTTTATTAAAGCTTTAGCAACTGACGATCTGCTACAGTCTTAATGGAATCCTAATAGCGAACGTGACTCCAGTTCTTCTCCTTCTGGCAAACAACATGCACATGCCAAGACTCCTTCTCAGTAGCCACCTTTTCATGCCAGGTGCAGTTCTCCTCCGGGCAGGACTCCTTCTCTTGAAGTACTAGGATATGCACTTGGAAAAATTGGATACATTTTCGGCTTATTCCCGAGCCAAATCAGAACCGGCAATTTCGAATTTAGCAGGAACTATTTTCTCGCCGATAAAGAAATTCGATTTCTTGTAGGAAATGATAAATTTGTATTACGCCAAACCAAGAATATATTGTGTTATCAACATCCAAGGGTCACGTTCCTGCAATACTGGAGTATACTGGGATTCTTCGTGAAATATGTAATACAGATATAAATCATTTGAGGATGAAAATAAATATGATAAGCGGTGATGTTGAGAATACGCAATCAGATGAAATGAGGGAATGCCATGTAGGCAGATACTACCCAATCTTCCCACACCTTTTTACGAAAGTTGTTGCAAATTGTGATTCACTGCAGATTGTGTATAATTAGTATAATGAAAAAATTGTAAAATGAAACATAATAAACCTTGTAGCCTGAAGTTTGATCAAAATTACATTGAAACATTATTATATCTTTTTCCTCGAATTGTTATTTCTACAAATTTTATGTCAATGTGAATAACTAATTTCTACGTAAGAGATTATGATTTTTAATATTAAACACCTGTGAAAGAGCTCTGATTACTATAATGTACCGAAGGGTCACGCTGCCAAATCAATTTCATTAATTTGTGTTAATTTTGTGGAATCGTGATTACCATCTTATTAATCCAATATGTTTTCTTTTTCGGCTGGCCTGTTACCATTGAACCTCAATGACAAAAAGTGTTTTCTTTCGAATAAGTGACGCACTGACTCTAGTTTTGATTTTAATGTATCCAAATTGAACGGAAATGGAATAGAAAACATATAGAAAAATTCCAAAGGTTTCAGGAGAACAAAAGCGATTTCATAATTTACTTGCCCTAACTTATAGCTACTGCCATTCTTCATTCACTCGGGGGAAGGAAGGAGTGGGCAAGGGTTAGATTTCTTGTTTTTGGGAAAGGATGTAATTTGTCAGTTTTACACCTTTCCCTGGACCGTTGCATTTGGTTGAGAACTGCACTAGGACCACTTCGCCGTTTCTCTCTGGGTGCATTAGGCTGATTCGCAGAATCTAAACATCCTTGACAGTTGGAAACGACCTCTTCTGGTTTCGAATTTAAATGTCTACACGTCTGTATGCCGTCATGTCACTTAAATTCGCGCTCAGTCTTCCGTCGACCACAGATCCAAAAACGTCATACGTCCATCCATAAATCTGTCTGTGTGACTCAATTAAATATGTCAAATTAGGTCCGATGAGATCATCATCATCCGATGCCGTGCCAGTTTGTCTGAATTTGGTAGAAGCGCATGTCCGTTGGTGCAGTGTGAAGGGCGGCGACCGTTGATACCTGATAAAAAATAAGGGGTCGGAACGGACTACCGTTTGAAAAGGTCGTTCCTGGCCAATGTACAACTTAAATTATCAATGAAGTCGCGGCCCAGCTCAGTTCCGCTTCCAGTGCAGACGGTTATGAGAAACCGTATTTTTTCGGATTCCGTAGCAATTCTTGTTGGTGCAAGAAGTAGTAAAGAACTGCAATGAGAATTTTGAGTGCAAGCGACCCGAAGATACGAATGTGTAGGTGAGGTAGGGAATTTTCCCAAGCATTGCTAACTTTGGTTCGATGTTCATTGTCAAGCGAAAATTTTAAAAGGAACCATGACCATCATAAACGTCATAACGTGACTCAAAGACACCTTTGATTACTCTAATTCAATATCTTTAATTTATAATTTGAATTTTATTGACTACTAATTATTGATTGTTTTCGATTTAGTTTATTTATTTCAGTAGTTTATAACTGTCAATTATCCTTAGTTGCTAATTTTGAAAAAATTTCACATAAGTAAGGAATTTTTAATGAGGCAACGCTTATTCAAATATTATTATTGTAGCTTAATTATTATAAGTCAGATTAGCTGTCCAAATAAATCGGTTGTTCACACAAAAAGGACTTTGGGAGATAAAAAAATGCACCTACCAGGACGGTACATAACAAACCCTCCCTGGACATTTATGTTTTTGTCCTTGATAGCGGGGTCAAAATGAACAGTTCTTTTGAATGCTAGTTGGATTAAGTATTTTCTCACAGTAAAATTTCTGAGCTTATGTAAGAAGGTAATAAACTTATAAGACAACTTCTCTGTACGTGTCACGACTTAAACAATCGTTGGCTTAGAAGCTTTTTGTATAGACATATACGGGCTTAGTAGTGATTTTTAAATTCTTCATTCATACAAGCGCCTTAGTCATTATATCGGAAAGTAATGTAATTTATATTTAATCCTAGCTGCTTCTGAGTAGTGGTATTAGATGCTTTTTAAGGAGACCGCTGGATGATTTCCTTGGAAAGGATCTGATTTGAATTCGTGTTAGTGGCCCTTGGAGATATTTTTGGATTCTAGCTCATCTTCATGGTGTTCTCCGAGGTCAGCTTCTTCGAAATGTTGAGTAATTTGTTTGACGTCACTAATACTGTACCTCCCAGATCGCTTCTTGCTAATACAAGAACCACAGACTAATACGACTATTGAGATCTGAGAGAGAAAAAAATAGGTAATTAATCCCAGGGTTGTTAATAAACCTAATCAAATATAAGACCGACAAGTAAGGGTTAAATGATTTTTGCGGAATGCCTTGTGATCACTGAATGCCTCTAAAATCTTCTCGATCTCCGATGAAAATTGTACATTTTTTTTTGTCTGTAGGTAACGTCTCCTTTTGATGATCTTATAAGCATCAATTCCGTGATGTTAATCTTCTTGTTATTGTGTCCAACGACAGGTGATATTTTCGTTAGGTCTAAATGAGGATTTAGCTCGTAAATGAACTCTGTAGAATGTGGGTTAACTGAAAGACTGGTCAAAATTTAGGACTCTGTTTTCAATATAAAGCCTGGGGCTGGTTGGACTATTTCGAATTTCGATAAATGAAGTTTTATCAATAGATGCATTCGGCAGAATAATTTTGCTGACTGCTCTCTGTCAACAGAGCAAATCCATCCCGCTAAAGTCTTCACCTTGATCCAATATGAGTCGCTCAAGTATGAAATTTTAATATCACAGATTTCGAACTTATCTTGTGTTGGATGGAGCAGCAGCTCGCTTTCGCTGAAGGAACTTAGATTCCAAAAATTGATCTCCAGTCGTTAGAATACAAATATTTCATGAGGTACTGATAGTAAATGAATATGGTAGAGTTGATAATCTGATTTGTCGAGAAGCGGTGTATTCAGTACGAACCTTAAAGATCCATTCCTTACCATGATCGTTGATGTTCATGATTGTGCCAATTTCTCGATACTGACGTTTAGTCCGCGAGTAGGAAACATGAGTTTGGGAGCATTGTCCTGTACATTTCGATATACAACCTCTAGTTGGTTGATGGTTAACAAAGAGATGCAGATGTCCTCTTCTAGCACCGTATATGGCAACTGGGAGTTGATCGGCTGATCTTATGTAGCTGTCCAATCCGGCACCCATCTTTCTCAGCATTCCATTTGAAGTGTTTGCGTAGTTTCTTGATCTTCTTCTCCTGGATGCATTTGCTCAAAATCGGCTCTCAAAATATGTTTTTCAAATATGCTGAAATATGCTGAAATATGCTCTCAAATGGTTTTCAGCAACTTCATGTTTCTTATTCAATTGGTAAGATTCGAAGATGTAAATGCAGTCTTCGCCAATACTTCTTCGTATAAGTCCCTTCATCTCGTAGTAGATTCCGGTTCTCCTGGTAAGGGCAGCGCTCCTGTATTTTCACCGCCCTTGTTTCTGTGTTACGATGGCCGAAATTTTCATCCCCACACCAGAATTATTTCTTGATGAATGATTCTGTATGTTTTTATTAAAGCATTCTTGAAAGCAACTATCGAAGTTGTTTTGTAGTGAATTTTGTCACCCCCTGAATCAATGAGGGAAAATTGTAGAGAGAAAAAGAAACATTTGAGCAGTTCACTACCCCCGGATTATTTTGCAGAAAGATAATTCTTGGGTAAGTATACCATTAAGCCATTTCCCTTTTAGGGTAGGCGTGACACTACCCGATTCGGGTAGTGTTTCTAGGTGGATAGCTTCTTTTAGTAAATAGCTACAAGTGTGGGCTCACCACACCCACGATGTGCCAGCAGCACGCAGTATTCTGGAATGGTCACTCATCCAAGTACTAACCGCGCGCAACGCTGCTTAACTTCAGTGATCGGACGAGAACTGGCTTTTTCAGCGTGGTATGGCCGTTGGAATCATGGAATTTACTGAAGTTATTTGAATTTAATTTTTTTCAATTTTTCCTTCCTTTTCTACCTTTAGTTTTAATTTCTGTGTTTACCTTGTTTTACAAAATACTCTGAGGTTGGCCTAATTTTTTGTAGGTTTCTGATTATAATTACACAGCTGCTCTCTGTACACTGAGAAAAATAATACTTTGTTTTCAGTCTTTTAATCGGCTTAAATCTTAACTACCTTAAGCTTGTTGGCATGTTTCATAAATCGCGAGCTATCTTCACTTTCTAGAACTACGTTATCATTCACATTCGCGTTTAGCGGCTTAGCCTTTTGATCATTGTTCTTCTTTGATCTCTTCTTTGCATCATGGGAGTCGGTGCCACACCTGGTTGAAAAGTTTTTCCATTTCCTGCAGTGTCAAGTGACACTGTAGGTTATTGTATGGGCTCTCATGAGCTTATTCTTCAAACATCTACGAATATTTCATATGTATCTGTGTATTTGGTCTCGCAGGCCGAGCCATGTAAATCTTTCTCAGACGCACTTTATCTTAGGGCAGCGAATGAAGCAAGTCTCCTGAATTGGCCACACGGCATGTTTTCTATTCACCTTTTTCTAGAGCAAGGCGAAGCTTCCTTAGAGAAGCAATCACGTCTTTCTAGTCAAGTTCATCGAAATGTCTCGTTTCTGCAACGATATATAGAATACGTCTTGTATCGACCGTTATGGGTGAACAGGACTTGCCCTTTCTGAGATCAGCTTCCCAGATATCTTGTAGATCAAGACGCTCCGTAGACAGCAGGAGCTTGGCGATCGAATTCGTAGGTTTACAATCTGCTGAAGTAAAATGGGCGTAATGTTCGCGGCGATATGTTTGTGTCTATCTTCATTGATGGTTTACGTTAGAATCTTCAGTTTGATCTAAGCAGATTTCTGAGGATCTTTGTTTTTCGTTCTGGGATGTGGGTGGGACTATATATGGTACTTAAAGTTATTTCAATTCTTCCGAAATTCCTTCAACATTTTCACCTTTAGAAACATGAGTGCAAGAAATCTGAATAACGGAATCAATACCTCCATTATCACAGAACCAGGGTTGGTGCTCTGCAAGGGATTCAACAAACTTGTTTATTGATTTTTCTCAATCCTTTGAATTAACTCCGTAAATTTTCTCGACATCGCTGTCATCGCTGTCCACCTGAGGTGTGCTGATATTCACTATGACTTGTTGCGGATGTGTGGAGTCCTTATAATGAAAACATAACCTTCCTGTGTGAAAGGTGCTGGTATCTTGTACGGAATCTTGCCCTGTTCCTTCTTTTGCCAGTTCATCTGCTTATTCATTTCCTTCTATCCTTTCGTGACAAGGAATCTAATTCCTTGTCAGCAGTAAGGGTCCTAAAGCGGATTTTAGTTCTAAGAATTCTCCTTTTTCGGAAACGGGCTTTCATGTTGCAGTTTCCCAGCCGTCCTCTTCCCATTTCGGCATCCAGACGGTTGCGCTGTTGTTAAAAAACTTGAAATCTGTATTAATTCTAAGTTGGTGGATTTATGCGCCTGCGGCCCTCTGAGCGGCTTCCATGGCCGTTTTGATTCCTAACGAGTTGTTTGCTTGGCGCCCTGTAACTGCTTGCGAGACGTTTAGGGGATGGGTTTTGCCAACCCATACGCCAATTCTAGATCTGGAGTTGCTTTTCAAATCAGAAACGCTTGTCTTGGCGATGTATACATCAAGATAGGGATCGCATGAGGAAGGTATCCATGGAGCTCTGGGGGTGAACGCGGGGGTGCGATTTTAGGTGGGCAATGCCCTTTGGAGATCGATTTCGCCGGTCCTACGTCGTACAGGACGCTGTGACTTAACTGTGGAAGAACGTATGTTCTACCCAGCCATTCAATTTTCCTATCTTGTATTCAAAGCTAAAATCGTAGTTTTTCAATTTCATTCGCCACTCAAGAAGTCCGGTGCCCAGTTCATCAACATAGAGCATCCAATAAATGGGATGATGATCACATGCTAATACGAATTTTCTTCCGTAAAGGTAGGAACATACATTTTGCACGCCATATAGTACCGGAAGGCTTCCTCCTTATCGTATGCAGCTTATTTCCCAAGCTCTTATTGCCTTTGAGTAATGGGCGATACGCATGTTCATCAGGTCCTCTTATTGTGAAAGGATGGCTCCCACATCGTACTCTGAGGCATCTGCGCTAAGTTTTGAATTTTTTTTTGAAATCCGGATATTAAAGGATGGGCTGTCGACAAACGTCATTTGCCAGGACATTTTCGATGCCCATCGGCATTCGAAGGTACTCAAAAGGACCTTGAGGCGTAGGAAAGGCCGTTTTTGCCCGATCGTCGGAAAGCATTTCAACTAAGTGATATTCGCTTGCTGAATCAAAGACAGAGTAGTACTGTTCCTTTCCTAGATGGCCGGTATTTCTTTGATAGTTGGCGGTATACATCCTCTATGACTTTTTCGTTCAGCGCCCGATAATACATGACAAACTGGTATTTTTTTGTCCTGAGGCATCAGGTTTCTCAGGGATTAACATGAGTGGTGAATTATAAGGTGAGTTTGATGGTCCGATGATTCCGCTCTTGAGTTGTTTTTCGACTGCTTGCCGTACATCTTCGGCTGGATCTTGAACCCGTCGATATTGTTTTCAATGTATAATTATATTTTCAGCCATAGGTATTCGGTGTTGAACCAAGTGGGTTGCAGTTAATTTCTCGCCATTAAAATGGAATATAAGCGCAAATCCGTTTGTCCATTGGGCAACGTATTCTTTTTCTTCATCATTCAAATGGGGTAGGTATAAACTGTTGAACACGCACTCCGCGCGGGTTAGCTTCTTCTTGGCTACATCTTCATTCGATTCCGTTGGCTGTGAATCGGACGATTCACGATTTCTTGAGGGGGAACGGCTTGCTCGACTACATCTTCAGTAGTGTTGATTACTAATACATGATACTTCTTGTTTTTATTCGTGACTGCAGCTTCTACTGAATATATTCTGTCCAGAGCCCTGATACGGGGTAGGTACCCCTCTTGTACTTCAGGATTTGATACATCGAGCGCGATTGCTTGACGAGTTTGTGGTTGACTCCTTGATATGCGAACAAACGGTTCAGTTTCCGAGTTTAATCTTCTTTTTGCTTCCGTGGATTCTTCATCTACAGACGGAAGTGGTGTTACTGGGTTATAGACCGTGACAATAGTATTGTGTCTAAAGGTCACTTCGACTTGTTCCTGTTTACGAAAGGGTCGGCCCAGAATTTCATCCGTAGAGATAGGGAAATTATATCTTAACACGTAAAATTCCGCCGGGCCCCTAAAACCAAAATTTCGGGTATGCCTAGGTTCTTCACTCCGTGCTCGGTTATCCAGATCCTCGTTGGGGCGTCCTGCTGATGAGCTAGATTGAAGTTTAAATTTTCCTAATTCTTGCTGAAAGGAGGCACCGGCGATGCTCTGTCAAAAATGTTCGTCCTTCTTCTTTTTTTCAGAATCCACGTACGGCATGTATGGGTAATATGGATATGGAAAAGAATATTCTGCGTATGGAAAGGCGGGCAGGGACAGCCAGGAGGGTATATAGGGAATCGTTACAACATTGTAGAAGGGTATGACCAATTTAACATCGCATTTTTCATACCAGGTACCCTGAAAATACATTTTTGCTCAGGGTGGAAATACTTTTCTTATAGTTAGGCCATGGGCTTGGAGGTCTGGTTCCTTCCGCCTCATACGTTCAATTTATCGCATCCAAGGAGGGTTGTTGTGCCACCCTGTAGGAGGGAACCGATATCTCTGGAGTGGAGTTATACTTCTTCACTTCTTTGACATGTAATGTATACTCGTATGCTTCCGCTAAGTCCATTGAACGACTCGTATCCACAAAGGTCACTATTTCGTCGGAAAGTCCGCAAATAAAAGCCGTCAAGGCTAAGTCCTTAATTGGCTTAATCATTAGTTCGCTTTCGTTGACTTGCACCAAATTATTTGTGCCTCCAATGTGTTTGTCCGTGTATTTTTCTTGCAGTCACGTAGCAGACTCGGAAAATTCTAGAATAAATTTTGATAATTCAATAATGTGGTTTGACTCATAAACATTGATCCACTTTGTCAACAAGTTCTGGCAAAATGTTTATGAACTTTTTCAGATCCTCAATTAGCTCTTTCGAAAAACAATAAACCTCCCTAAAAAAATCAAGGAGGATCATGCTAAATGCCTTCTAAAAACTAATAATGCTTGCTATATTTCCGAAATGGAAATCAAAAATTCGCTTCAGACAATTATTTGTTTTATACTCTCATAAGAACAATCGAGATCATGCGTGGTATAAACAAGGGTTTAAGTTGAGCGGTCTGAACGTTGACGAATTACTGATACTACCGCTCTAGCCCTAGTAAACAAAGAATCGAACTTAGCATAAAATTCATTGTTGTTTTTTTTTTAAATTCTAACATGGGTTTCAAGGGCGGAGGGTTGACAAAACTAGGTGCGACTTCAGCCTCTTTTGTTTTTGGTTTTCATTGCGACTTTTTACCTGCGCGTCCAGCAGATTTTTTTAAGGGTACCTTAAAAACATTAATTTGTTCAGTCATTGGTTGTTTTATGGCGGAAAAAGACCCGTTTCATCATTTATTAATTCTTAAAATTTCCCACTTCATTTTCTAATCATTGAATCTCGTCGTCCAATCTTTCAAAATTGATATTTTGAGCTACAGATACTGAGCATTGTTTGGCGTACAATTTTTATTTTCATTTGTTTTTCCGAATTTTTTAAATGCTTTGACTCTGGTAATTTATTTTTTATCAAAGAAGGTTTCCTAAAACACAGTGGCCTAGAAAATTTTGAAAATGCTCAACTTTTTTAATTCTTATCCAAAATGTCTAGCACAGCTCTGCACAGACCATCTGTGCACGTCTATACTTTGACGTGCACAGTTGGGACTCTAACATCTGTGCACGTGAACCGTCGCTAGGGTACCATCTGTGCACCTCGAAATTTAGACTTGCACAGATGGGCCGCTGCATAGCTGTGCCGGTGGCCAACAACGTGCACAGTTGTACTAGTGACCATAAACGTGCACAGTTGTCCATCACCCCCAAAAACCAATCTAATATGTCAATTCTTTCGAAACGTATCGTGCTGGCAGACGAAAAATCTACAGACACACACGCACAGTCAGACAGACACATTTGCAAAGACCTGTTTTTTGGGTTTAGAATGTCTCAGAACGTGAACATTTGACAAAAACGGGGGAAGGGGGAGGGGCAAATTTTACACAAATCTAATACCTACTCTGATGAGAATGTAATAATTTGTAATTGTAAAATGTACGCAGTAAAACAAAAGATTTGAGGCCAAACATTTTCAAACTAAACCCTGAAGGATGAAACAATTGTTAATCAATTTGACTTGTTTAATGTATAATTATGTAGTATTTGTGTCAAAAACCCCGGATACTAATGTTAGTGTAAGACCTGTACAGGTGTTAAAAAAGCGTCAACCTCATATAAAAATAAATACCTAAAAAAGAAAAAAAAATAGTTCAAAATATTTCAGGATGACCACTAAAACTCTACAACAAAATTCTTGGTAATTTTCCGGTTTTCTTCTGGTAAACAAAAATATTTACCGGTGAATTCTCCAGACCTGAAGTAGAAGAATTTAACTACATACTCATTTTTAGCTTCAATATTGCGGATCAATTTTGATGCAGGGATTGATTGATTGATGTAATCTGTTAAGACTATATGGCTTCTCTCCAGGGATCTATTCGTTTGAGGACGTTACCCGGAAGTTGGCAATCTTTTTACGTTAAAAAGTTTTTCCATTTTCCTCGTAATTTCACTCACAATGACTTTCGATCACTCAGGATGCACTTCGGGGCACCGTGATGAGAGAAGATGTGAGTAGAAACGGAATAGGTACCACTTTGCAATACTTGCTGAAGTGGTCCTGCCTAGTTAGTATATGCCGGTTCCAATTCGGGGTTGTATGGAGCTTTCCTACAGTGTCAAGTGACACTTTGTCAAATACGCCGAATGGTGTATCGGTAATCACCATTGGTTCGTACGTACGGGCTCTCATGAGTTTATTCTTGAGACAAATACGAAAATTTCGTATGTAGTCATTTATTTGGTCTAGCAGGCCGAGCCATGTGAATCGTTCTCGGACGCACCTACACGTTATTGCAATGCATTTATGTCCTCCTACTAGACTTTCGTAACATTTCATTATTATTTCTTGCCTTAAGTCCTCCGGAGGAACTTCAATTCTACCATGACAAAGAGTGACCTAGATATTACCACGCCAGAGAATAATGGTAAAGGTGTCGCGCATTTTATCTTGGGTCAGCGAACTAAGAAAGTCCCATGAGTTTGCCATACAGCATTTTTCCTGTTCATCTTTTTCTAGAGCGAGGCGAAGGTTCCTCAGACCAGCAATCACGTCCTTTCAGTGCAGTTCATCGAAATTTTCTGTTTTTACAACGGCATAATTCGTATTCGTAGACCAATATGCTCGTTAGCCACCAGGAGCTTGGCGTTCAAATTCGTAAGTTCGCAGTCTGTTGGAGCAAAATGGGCGTAATTGTCGCCGCGATATGTCAATGGCTCTCTCCATTGATGGTTTACGTTAAAACCTTGAGTTTGATATGAGCAGATTTCTGGGGATTATTCTTTTTCGTTCTGGTTCAGTTTTTAAGCCGGTGAAAGCAATTTTGATGCAGGATCCTTTATCTTATGAGAATCAATTTCTTCGGGAACGCCCGCAAAACACACGCTGTTTTGTCGCTAAGTTGCTACGACCTTGATACAGCCTAAGTTTGTATGGACCTGTAGTTGAAATGGTTTATTAAAGTCGTCCGCCTCCTGCCGTGATTTTTGATGTTTTTCAAAAATCTTTAAAAATCTGCTTACTTTGAGCGTGAATTCTTCATCATAAAATTCTCCGCAGCAATCTTGCTTTTTCAATTTTTGCGAAAGTTCTTCATCATTTTGATCTCCAGAGACATGATTGCAAGGAATCTGAATGACGGAATTAATACCTCCATTAGCGCATAACCAGGATTGGTGCTCTGCAAGTGATTTGTTAAACTTGTTCATTTATTTTTCTAAATCCTTTAGATTGAATCCGTGAATCTCCCCAACATCGCTGTCCTCGCTATCCACCTGTACGGAATCTTGCTCCGTTCCATCTTTTGCCAGTTTATCCGCTTCTTTATTTCCTCCTATCCCTTGATGACCAGGAATATAATTACATGTCACCTTTGAGGGTTCGGAAGCCGATTTAATTCTAAGAATTCGTCTTTGTTGGCAAAGGGCATTCGTGTCGCAGTTTCCCAGCTGTTCTCTTCCCGTTTACGCATCCAGACGGTTGCGCTGTCGATGAGGAACTTGGAATCTGTAATAATTCTAAGCTGTTGGATTTCCGTGCCTGTGGCCCACGGAGCGGCTACCATGGCCGCTTTGATTTCTGCCGCGTTGATTGCTTGGCATCCTGTAACTGCTTGCGAGACGTTTAGAGGATGGTTTTTGCTGAACCATACGTTAATTCCAGCTGGGGAGTGGCCTTTCAAATCAGAAACTTTTGCGCTGTCGATGCATATATCAGCGTAGGGATCGCTTCAAGGAGGTATCCATGGAGCCTCTGGGGTTAAATGCGGGGGTGACTCTCTTTAAAAACGGGGCTCACAGGATCTTTATTATCACCTTGCTGTCGTACTTCTGTCCGATTTCTTGGTAGCTGGGATCGCAGGTGGCTTGGGCATACTAGTCGGTTTCGTTCTACTAGGTTGGAACTGGTTAGATATGACGATGGTCGGATTTTTCTGAGCCGCCGCGAGGGGTTGTGAGTCCTTCCGCACGGTGGGGTGAAGGGGGGGGGGGGTTGCTCAGATTGGATTCTACTGTAGTCTGACTTCGAGTCATCTGTGGTGATTTTAAATTCTTGTTTGAAATCCGAATATTGAAGGAAATGCTTTCGGCAAAGGTAATTTCGGATTTCATGAAAACTTCAATGATTACATCATTGCAAATGAAATCTCATTTCTTCGTTGTGAAGAAGATTTTTTAATTGGCATTAGGGTTGATAATATTTATTTTTGTTCTGCAACTGATTGAGAAAAATATTATTTCTTTATAATAAAAGGAGGTGTTTCGGGATTCAATCGTGTGCAAATCTGGAAATCTTGCCGACGCGAAGTTTCGTGAACATTGAAGTTCGCTGAACTGAACTGAAGAAGTGAACTGCAATGTACACGAATCGCCGGCAAGATTCGTATTTTTGGACACAATTGGAACCCGAAATACCTCCTTTTATTATGATGAATCATCGTGGAAGTATTATATCTATTATAATTTCTTTGGCTAAAAATTCAACTCTCATATTGCTTAAATTCATTTTTTTTAGGATTACTTTGTGAAACTTAACTTGTAACTATTTTATTTTGTGTTCGAAATTGATTTTTCCAAATAAAAATTGATCTTTTCTAGTTTCAACTTCAACTTGTTGACTAAAAATGCATGTATTTCGTTGGAAATTCTTCTTTTCAGTTGAAAATTAACTACTTGGTTTAGAGTTGAACTGCGTTTAAAAAAATTTATTTTTTAGATGATTTATTCTTTTAGTTGAAGATTGTGCGATTTTGTTGAAAGTTCAAATATTTTTGTAAACAAAATTTGCTTTTGATTGTTCATGTAATTGTTTGTTTAAAAAATATATATATGCATTCAGAGTATTCAAGAAATATTTTTTCAATAAAGAGTAATCCAGATATTTCGGAGTAATTCAGTTAATCTAAGTAATCCACTTATAATCCAGGGTAATCCATTTTTAATCCAGTTAAGTCGAAGTAGTTTAGTTAATTCAAGTCATTAGTATGTAATCAAGAGTGATACAAGTAATTAGGAGTAATTTACATTGTTAAACCCAATAGTTTATAAATATATAGTTGAAAATGTTTTTTTGTCTGAGACTAATTTTTCAACTGAAAAATCTAACTATTCCATTTTTAGTCGAAAATTTATCTTTTTTAGCTGAAAATCAATGTATTTTGTTAAATTCTTTTTATAGAAACGATGCATCTTTTTTATTTCAAACTTCACCTAGTTCGTCAAAAATTCTCATATTTCATTTTATGTAATCCAGAGTTATCTGAGGTAATCTTAGTCCATCTCAATTTATTGTCAAAGTTTCTTGACTTTGCATTTTTTTTCTTAAAAATATACTTTTTCTAGAAAGCCGTTAACTTGATAATTTTATGCTACACCAATAAAAGTAAGCGCAATTATAAAACTTCAAGCAAATATGATGTGATAATAATCACCGATATGCTTACTGACACCAAAATGATAGATCATATTTTTCCTTAGCTTTATTTCTTGACTGTTACGTGATTTCTCCATGTCTAGATGTTTACATATCAAAAACATAAATTTCTAAAAGTGAGTCACTAAGAACTTACATGGATATATCACTCATGCGCACATAAAGCTTATTCACAAAACAGGGCAGTTTCGTCGAAGAAATTTCCACGTTGCAAATTGACTCATAGTAATCGGATGAAGGTTAGTATACATAACAGTACAAATATTCCAGAATACTCAGTCAAAATTCATGAAATCTATTGAATACCAAGAGGAAAAATGGAAATCGCCAGCTACGTTCTAATTCTTTCATTTTCGATTCATCTGGATTTTGTTGGTAAGTTTAATCAGGCTGATCATAATAATAGTTTTTATATTTATATCCACTATCTGAGGCTAATGAATTCTGTCCTACGATGTCTCTAACCTTTTGCATGTTGTTGGAAATGAAATTTTTTATGTATAGGTATTTTTTGTAAATTTTCCATTCAACTATGATGGAATAAAAAAATTTCAAAAATCATTAAAAAGTACAGGCAGAACAAGTAAAAGTATTTCAAAATATGGAACACATGGCTATTTTCACGATTAATTTGAATTCGACTTCATCGCTTCAAAGCATCCTTCATTTTGTAGTATGAGAAATTAACCAGGAGCGTTACCGGATATTTTATAAATAGTAGATTATGTGCCAAGGGGAGAAGAACAGCGATTGACAATTCGAAATTTTTGTTCAAATTTCATGAACATTTATATGACGGGTTTTCAAAATCTCTGATTATTATTCTAAACTCAAAATCACAAAATCCAATATCGCTGATCCAATATGGCGATTGATATATCATATATCATATATCATCATTCAATTTTCAATTTTAATTTCAATAATTCTTATTTGGAAGCTTTCAAGTTTCTACCTAAAAAGTAATTATTTATTTTCTTATTCATTAATCAAATTTAAAAAAATATTTTCTTTCTTGAGCAGTTCAAAAGCTTCTGAAGCAATTTCGAAGAAAAGAAATTTAAAATTAGAATGAATAACATCATTTTATTTTACACGCAGAATGTTTAAGGGGTTTTATAATACGTTCGTTTATTTTAATTATTTAAAAATGAATGTTTCTTCAAAAACTTCAAATATTGACATTTTTTATTTAGAAGCAATGAAAACCATTTTAAAAATAATTAGTAATGTATAGATATAGAACATTAGACTTTTCTATTATAAAAATATTATGAATACTATAATTTTTTTATTATTATATCATTAGGCCATTTCCCTTTCGGGGTAGGCGTGACTCGCTCGGTTGGAAAATAGTAGTGTTGCAGAGGTTTCATGTCAATCGCGTTCATTTTACTATTATCCTTTTCTTGACCCTCGTTTATGCGCCTATCTTAGTCCCCATCTATCTTCTCGTCACTAGTGAATAGGCTACCTAGATATATGTACTTATGATCTTGTTCTGATCTCTCATCATTTAGAACAATGTTGCACATTGTTTCCTCACCTTTTCCTTAAAACACTATGATTTTTGTTTTATTTACGTTAATTTTTAGGCCGAAGTTCTTCATGCTTGTATTTAGTTTGCTCAACATTCTTTGCGAATATTCGATTGATTCTGCTATAACAACCTTGTCATCTGCGAAATCTCAACCACGTACCCTCACTGTCTCGAGATCCACACCTTCGCCGTCAAAGCGTGCCATTCTTAGACACTTGTCCATAAATATGATAAATAGCCATGAGGACATAACGCATCCTTGTTTAACGCCGTGCATAATATTAAACCAGTCATTCAGTTTTTCATTAACCCTGACGCTCGCTTTGTTACCTGCATATATTTTTTTGTATTGGTTGTAGGAGCCATCCATTGACTCTGTACTCTTTGAGGACTTCCCAAAGTTCACTTCTATCCACCTTGTCAAATGCTTTTTCTAGGTCAACAAACGCACAAAACACTTTTTTTCCTACCCTCAAACTTTTTTCTGTGATCTGTCTTAAGCTAAATATTTGAATATTTATCAATTCGCACAGCCTTGTGAGATATGTACTCGCCACCGTATTTCAACACATCAGCGCTTATACTGTCTATACCGGCAGCCTTACCGTTTTCTCAGTTTTTAATTATATCTCTAACTTCAGTAACACATACTTTCTCAATTGGGTTTTCTGATGCATTATGTTCTATGTCGCAGTTCTCTTGTCCTATAGCTTCACCTCCTAATAATAATTCTTTAAAAGAATCTTTCAAAGCATCTACTATCCCGTCTGTATCATATAGCATTTTACCTTCGCTGTTTCTCATGCTGAGAAACTCTTTATTTTCACTTCCCTTCATCTTTTTAAATATTAGTTTCTTACTTCCTTCAAAGTCGTTTTCTATCTCCTTCTCTTTTTCTGTTCTGATTTTATCTTCATTCTCCTTGACTAGTCGTTTAACTTTCCTATTTTTGTGTCTGTAATCATTTGTGTGCCTATATCTCTCCTCATCGCTAAGGCCCGTGATGTTCAACGTTCTCTTGTGCGCTTCTTTCTTTTCTTGTCGGGCTGCCTCAAACTGGATTGAGCTGTTTTTTACATTTTTTCGTATAGCGCGCTGTTGCGTTAGTGGCTTGGAATTGAAACGATTGGAAAGATCCATGGATCTGTTTTGACGGTGGATGAGTGGGTTAGGGTCCATGCTCGGGAGTCATCAGCTCTGCATCCACGCGTAGTTTTCTCTTCAAGCCTAACGCTTGGTTCTGTTTGATCGTGGTCCTAGTTACTTGCAGTGGGACACGTGAGGGAGGTTCGAATATGATTGAAGGACAGATTTTGTGGAGGCTACTATCACTGTAGGATTTATATTCAAATGCAATGTTTTAATGCTCGCCTTCAACAGTTTAAGCAATTACGGATATATAGAGGTTATAGATGTTGGGTTGGCGGCAGTGGAAGATTGCGAAGGATAGCACAACTATTTGAATACTGCCTTTGCTCATCTTGAAGTAATGGTCAATGTTAAATGTCCTAAAGTTCTCCAATTCTCGATGTCCCTTGTTGTCCATCGATGATGGTGATTTCGATGAGTCAGTGCATATAACGAATATGAACATTAAAACAAATTAGCCTAAACTAGGTTAAAAAAATATTGACGAATCGACCCTGGGAGCATCGTGCTATCCCTGAAATGACAAAGATCCATTTATTTTATTTTCACGATTGACAGTTGTTCATTGGAAAATCTGCAACGTCACAAGAAATAGGCTTGAATGAATGAAACTGCAAATTCAGTACCAAGTAATTCCCAGTTTTAGTGTTTATAATTGAAAATTCATTCCATTGCTTTTTGTTGTTGCAGAATTAAGTTCGCACGGCGACATACCTCCTGCACTTCCCCCTAAGAAAAGGTGGCAATCTTCTTCAGGCCAATCTTCTTCGAACCACCAAAGCCAACAAGTTGTGCGGGGTAAGTAACTTTATTTTTAAAGTAACTCGTTACAGATACGTTACACAGCAACAATATCAACTCGTTGCAGCTACTTGAGTTGAAGAAGTAACTTTAATTTGTCTAGAATTTACTATAAATGTTGCACCCTAATCAGTTAGTTTTCAAAATTTACAAAAAAATACGCTATATTTTCAGATGCGATAAATAATACGTTTGAATATAATTAACACAAAAGGCTCACAATTGTCTCCACTCCAGATCTTTAACTATTAACTATAATAATGTCGCAGTAATTTCTATAATATCTATGTGACAATTTATTAGTATATGTTATGTTTCAATCTCATAAAATTCTCTTCTACATAAAGTCGTTTCCTTGCATGGAAATATTTTATCATATACATACAAACAAATGAATTTTTCAACAAAATTGACATATTTGTACTGTTCTATCTCAGAGAAATTCGAAACTTGCGCATTGTCTATATCAAGGTGTGATCTCTTGAAAGCCACAAGAAATCTTCCGATCTAACAGAAACTTCTCTTCGTGAATTGTTTTTACAACATTGATATTTTAAGAGGAAATGATCCAGACTCATCAATTGTGGATAAAAAATCACACAGGCCAACAAATGTCGTAATTTTTCCTAAAAGTGCTGAATAACTAATATCTACCATTATTAAATATGTTTATTCTTCATAGACTCCCTTGGTTTATTGTTTCACAACTGTTATAAATAAAAACCCTCAGTGCTCAGAATTAATTTAAACATTTTTCTTTATCAATCATTTAGACAAGATGAAACCTTGTACTCTCGCGACATTTTCTCGTACAGCAAGCCATTATCCATTCACACCCCTATAAACAATATACTCGTATTTTTCATAAATCTACGCTCCCTTACAAGCCACAGTTTTCAAAAGTTATTCGCGACAACGTTTCTTTTACATTTAAAGTTTGCCGCGAACTGTGTAATTTTTTCCGTTAGCATTTTCAGTATTCGCTCCATATTGTTTATAACTATTGTTATCAACAAAACCCCTCAATCAAGAAAATTGATTTTTTTTTAAATATTATATTAATCTTTGGTACAAAATAGAACTTTTCATTTTCGTGAAATTTTTTCGTACGAAGAGCCATTATTTATTCACGGCCTTATAAACAGTACATTTTTTATAAATGTGTGCCCCTACAAGCACGAAGAGCCATTGATTATAAAAATTAATATGATAAGAAAATATTATCGGTAATAAATAAAAAATTGTGGCTTTCAGAGGGCGTAGATTTTCAAAAAACAAATCGTTGAAACGGCCGTGAGAAAATAATAGTTCGCCGTACGGAAAAATATCGTCAAAGTCATGAAAAATACATTGTTTATAAGGCTATGAATAAGTGATGACCCGCTGTACGAGGAAATGTCGCCAGAGTAAAAAATGTTATCTTCTGTGATACATTAGCAACAAAGTTTCGAAAAAATCAATTCTGGTGATTGAGGGACTCTATTAACAATAATTTTTATAAACAATAGAGCAAGAGAGTTCATGAAAAGTGGATGATATACAACTGTGCAGATATGTCAATTTTGTCAAAAATTCAATTTGTTTGTGTAACGCTATGAATCGCAAACGGTTTATCTTACGAAAAAATCAAGTAAGCAAAAAAGTCTTTTAATTCACCGATGCTAAAAATGATTTTATAACATTTTCTGTGAAAAAAATTACGACTTGCGTCATAAACTACGGCCCAAGACAGATTCATGTGTAAAGATCTTCGGTAAACGTTAACTGAAATTGAAATCTTACACAAAGCAAATAATAACTCACGCACATGTAGGAGTATAAAAATTAATTTTCTCTTATATGTAATGTCCCTTATATGGGCATAAATGAAAGCCAGTATGTGTTCATTTTATTAGAAGTTGTTTGATAAAACGTCAAATGATAATGTTTCCGAAAAATATCAATAAATTCAGAAATAACCATTTTTTATTGTTTTTGGGCTATTTTTGAAGATAATTTTCTGCGAGTCTGTTAGAATCCTGTTCTATTAATTTTGTTTTCATTCAGTTATGAAAACCTGACTTTATACCAATATTGATAAGTTCTTTAAATTAAGTTTAGGTTTTGATTGCATCGAAGGAAACATTCTAGAAATATCTTATCAAGTGACTAAGATAATGCAGAAAATTAACATTAAAACTAGTCCAAAGAGATTGAAAAATATTAATTTCTGTTTGATTTATTAAAATTTTTCGGAAACATTAAAATTTGTATTTTTTTGTAATAACTTCTAATAGAATCAATATATTGCTCTCAATTTAAGACTATTAGGCGTATAATTTTATCACGTTTTGTATAGTAATTGGACGTAAATTTAGAGTTAAATATTTTTTAAACAAGAGGGCTTTTATAAAGTATTGAAAAAGATATGTCTAGAAACTTTTGCATAGTAGTGTATTACATTCACTTATGAACTATCCAATGTAGGCATAATAAATTTATTGTAACTATAGTAGAATACACAATGCAAGGATCTCATATTTTCTATGTTAACTGTCCTGAAGAAAACTGTCACAACAAAGATTCCCGAGAACAAAGTTTATATAAAGAATATTCTATTTCTGTAAAATTAAAATCTATCACTTATAGCCCGACAACAATAATTTTTCACGATTTTAAGAAAAATTTAATTCTTAAACAAATAATACTTGTTTGAACAATTGAAAATTATTGACAAAATACTTGCAAACTCGTGCCTTATCAATTAAAAATAATTCTTGTTGAAAAATCCAAAGAATACCGTTTTTATTATGAATTTAATAGAAAGCTTCTATATTTGATTGACGAAAGGCATGCAATCGATAAAGGTAGAGGTCAAGTATCAGGCGATGAATGGAGACTGGGTGTCTCAAATGCTAGAAGGGTGAATGATCTTAAGGTAAGGGAATTACGAGAAACTATGCACGTGAGGAAGCTAGATATTTTATGTGTACCCGAAACAAAGAAAGAAGGGCCCGACAGTAGAAGCATGGTCGTCAACGGGTCGGTTTGATTATGAATGAAAGGGCGAGGAAGCATCTCAGGGTTCAAGGATTTGTGTCTCCCAGATTGCTGTGGTTCAACATGAAAGTAGGAATCAGACGATTATTTATCATAGCGTGCTATGCCCCAGTGAAAAGTGATCCCAGCGAAGTAAAACACGCCTTCCTGGACACTTCATATGATGTAATAAGTATTTGCGATCATGGTGAAAGGATCATTCTACTAGGAGATGTGGATAGATGGGCTGACGTCCAACGTCAGGGTAAAAAAAAGGGTGCTTGGAAAATAGCTCATTTGTTACAAATACTTGGCTTAGGCATGGCATGTTCCACATGGACACCGGGTGTAGAGGAGATACCCACCGTATATTGACTTCGTTGTTGTGGCTGAAAGACTAAGAGAGCTAGTACAAGATCGAGGGCTATGAGGGGTTCTGTATGGAATACTGATCATCAATTTATAGTCTCCAAAATAAACTTAGGGCGGAAATGGAGAAAACAGAGAACCAAAAAAACAAAACAAACCCGAATCAAGATTGAGGATTCACAGAAACTGGAAGGGCGAATAGATTTCCAGAATAAGATGAACGAACGCAAATATGAGGCTACTTGGAAGAAGCTAATAGACAATAAAAATATAGAGGGCGTAACTGATACGATCCAGGATGTCATTGTCAGGAGTGCGACTGATGAGCGTGGTCCTTAATAAATGAAGTGTCTGGTACTTAATGAATGAAGTGTGTGGCACCTAATGAATGCATAAGGAGTCATTTTCACTCTATAACATTAAACTTTGGGCTCGGAAAATGTCCCAAAGAATTAAAAATAGCAGTTTTATGTAGAACTCATGCTACAAACATTTTTTTTTCAACTTTTCAGTCATTAATTATTTTTATTCAGGGAGTTACAAGTTTTCAAGTATTTTTACCTAATTTCAAATTGTTCAAATAATTATTCTTGTCTGAACAATATATTTCGTTCAGTAAATCGTTAAAAGTTATTATTTTCTGGAAACGATTACACAATTTACGAATGTTATCAGTGATATTTGTTTAGGATATTTGGCAATCATTTAGCAAAATTTTATAGGCTGTAAATCGTAAAAATGTATTATTTTCTGGGATTATTGACGCAGTAAATGAATGTTCATAGTGAAAATTTTTTGGAAAGACAGTTTTCCATTATTTAGAAAATTAATATCACTTGCTCCTTGCTCTAGAAGCGATGTAGAAAATTCCAGTTTTTTCCGAATCTCCTTCACTATGTCGTTCATTATTCAGTATTTTCTTATCTCAATGAAACTGATCTAAAAAAAACTATCCACAGTGAAGATTATGGTATAAGTGCTATGATAAAAAAAATACTGAATATTTGGCGACACACATAGTGTCAGAGATGAAAAAAATAGAATTCTCAACACAATTGATGAAATGAAATTTCAACAAAGTAGTTCGACTTTGAAGTGTGTATTTGAATTTTGAATCAAGAAGATTAGTTTACCACCAAAAAAGAAGAATTTAAAACAAAGTATTTAAATTTACCGTAAGATTGTTCAATTATGAACTAAAAATGAATAATTTTCAAGCGACCACGCGGATCTTCAATTAATAAAATTAATTTTTGATGAAGTAGTTCACCTGTCAACTTCGAAAAGTCGATTTTTTTCAAATAAATCGAAGAAGTCACACCATCCTAGATCTGTACCTTTTTTCAAAGATTTTATTCTCGAAATTTTTACATACTGCGCGGTGTTTTCTTTGACAAAAATCGATTTTCTATATTTGAACAGAATTTTGACTAAAATGAAATCTATAGTGGTTTCATTTCGAAAGTAAACTAGGTATATATCTCATTAAATCTAATGTGTTGCAGTAGGTTATTGTCCTTTGCTCACACTTATGACGAACTAAAAAGCTAAATATAGAACAGAAAGATAATTTTCAACAAATAAAGATGCAGTTTCGGCCAGATAGTAAAACATGAAGAAATTAATTTTTTTATTTTTCAATAAACAGTTTGTCTTACGAACAAAGAGTTGAATTTTCAATCAAGGGAGACAAATTTTGAACAAAATAGTTCATTTTTTCAACAAAATGGTTACATTTTTAAGAAAAGTAGAAGTTATTTGCAAATGAGATTTTGTTTTCAAATACAGTTCTCTGACATTATAATAATTTCTGAACCAAAATGGTACTGAAATTATCCAGAAGTAACTAACGTGCATTGATAATCGAAATTATGTTATCTTGAATTTAAAAGAATTCAAGAGAATTCTATGAAGTTTATAAGAATTCCAGGTGATCTTCAACTAATTCAGAATAAATTCCAAAAATTCAAACAAAACAATGAGTTGTGTTGAATTCAAACACAGTGAGCCTCAATCATTTTTAACCTAACATTTTTATTTGTCAACTTTCCTTCACAGAATCCTTTACTTATGATATCAAAGTATTTTATACCAAAAATGAGAAAAAAGTATAAAGCTCTTTTTGAAATTATTTCAACAAGAAACATGAATCCTTTATTTCTTTTTACAGAATTAGGTTCGCAGTCAAGCAGAGATTGCCTTGATACTCCCCACCCGGTACGATGTCGCTCTTCTCCTTCTCATCGTATACCTCAGGCTCCTGAAAAGCAACCTCTTCGTGCCAGGGACAGGTCGCCTCCTGGTAGGCCTCCTTCTCCTAAAATACTTGGATACACACTTGGACAACTTGGATACATTCGGCTTATTCCCCGCACAAATCAGAATTTACCATTCGAATTTCGAAGATACGTTTTTCCTGCTGGTAAACCAATTAGATTGCGAACAGATGAAACTACCTATATTCCCGTGCCAAGCCAAGAACATATTGTAGTATCAGCATCCAATGGTGAAATTTTTGCAATATTAGAGTATAGCGGGATTCTTCGTGGAATATATACGACACATAGAGGGAAATCGAGAATTAAAGTAAATATGATAAGCGGCGCAGTTGATAATTTGACTCCAGATGAAAAGCGAGCTTGTCCCGTGGGCAAACGTCACCCAATCTTCCCCGACAATTTCATTGAAGCTTCAGAAAAACACGATTCACTACAGTCCCAATGGAATTCTTATAGCCAACTACACCCTGGTTCTTCTTCTTCTTCTGACAGACAACATTCACCTGACCGGACTTCTCCTCAGAAGCCTTCTCTTCATGCCGAAGCCTGGTCGCCTCCTGGGTGGCCGCCTTCTCCTGAAGTACTTGGATATGCACTTGGACAACTTGGATACATTCGGCTTATTCCCCGCACAAATCAGAATCTGCGATTCGAATTTCGAAGATACGTTTTTCCTGCCGGTTATCCAATTAGATTGCTAACAGAAGGATTCAGCTATAGTCCCGTGCCAGCACAAGAACATATTGTTTTATCATTATCCAATGGTGACATTTTTGCAATATTAGAGCATAGCGGGGTTCTTCGTGGAATATATTCGACAAAAAGGGGTTATCCGAGACTTAAAATGAATATGAAAAGCGACGCAGTTGATGATTTGACACCAGATGAAAAGCGAGATTGTCCAGTGGGCAAACTTCACCCAATCTTCCCCTACAATTTTATTGAAGCTTCAGAAAAATACGATTCACTACAGTTCGAATGGAACTCTAATAGCCAACGTAACCCTGGTCCTTCTTCTTCTGGCAGACAACATTCACCTGACCGGTTTTCTCCTCAGAAGCCTCGTCTTCATACCGAAGCCTGGTCGCCTCCTGGGTGGCCGCCTTCTCCTAAAGTACTTGGATATGCACTTGGACAGCTTGGATATATTCGGCTTATTCCCCGCACCAACCAGAACCTGCAACTCCAATTTCGAAAATACATTTTTCCTGCTGGTAAACCAATTAGGTTGCGAACAGGAGAACAAGGCTATATTCCCGTGCCAGCCCAAGAACATATTGTATTATCAGCATCCAATGGTGACGTTTTTGCAATATTAGAGTATAGCGGTGTTCTTCGTGCAATATATTCGATAAATAGAGCTCATAAGAGAATGAAAATAAATGTAATAAGCGGCGAAGTTGACAATTTGACCCCAGATGAAATGCGAGATTGTCCAGTGGGCAAGCGTAACCCAATCTTCCCCTACAATTTTACTAAAGCTTCAGCAAATTACGATTCACTGCAGTCTGAATGGAATTCTAATAACGAACCTAACCCGGGTCCTTTTTTTTCTGACAAACAACATTCATCTGCCCGGACTTCCCCTCAGTAGCCACATCTTCACGCCAGGTCCAGTTCTCCTCCGGACAGGACTCCTTCTCATGAAGTAATAGAATATGCACTTAGACAACTCGGATATAATCGGTTTATTCCCGAGCCAATTCAGAACCGGTTATTTGAGTTTCGAAGATGCTATTTTCCCGCCGATATAGAAATTCGATTCCTTGTAAAAAATGGTAAATTTGTATTTCTCTAAACCAAGAGTATATTGTGTTATCAACATCCAATGGTGACGTTTTTGCAATACTGGAGTATAATAGGATTCTTCGTCAAATATATAGGACCGATAGAAATCATTTGAGGATGAAAATAAATATGATAAGCGGTGATGTTGAAAATACGCAAGCAGATGCAATGAGGGAATACCATGTAGGCAGATACTACCCAATCTTTGCACACCTTTTTACGAAAGTTGTTGCAAATTGCGATTCACTGCAGACCATGCATAATTAATTTATTGAAAAAATTGTAAAATGCAACATAATAATTCTTGTAGCCTGAAGTTGGATCAAAATTGAATTAAAACTTTGAAACATTATTCTATCTTTTTCGTCGAATTTTCATTTGAATTGTTATTTTTGGAAATTTTATGTCAATGTAAATGACTAACTTTTAAGTGGGAGATTATGATTTTTAATATTAAACACCTGTGGAAGAGCTCTAATTACTATATAGTACCGGAGGGTCACGCTGCCAAATTAATTCAATTAATTTTGTTTAATTTCGTGGCATCGTGTTTACCATTTCATTAATTCAATATGTTTCCTTTTTCGGCTGCCCTGTTACCATTGAACCTCAATGACAAGCAGTGTGTTCATTTGAATAACTGACGCACTGACTCTAGTTTTAACTTTAATGTATTCGAATTAAAAGGAAATGAAATATAAAACATATAGTGAAATTCTAAAGGTTTCAAGAGAACAAAAGCGATTTCATATTCGACGTACCCTAACTTATAGCTACTGCCACTCTTCATTCACTAGGTGGAAGGAAGGAGTAAGCAAGGATTAGATTTCTCGTTTTTAGGCCAGGATGTAATTTGTCAGGTTCACACCTTTCCCTGGACCGTTGCATTTGGTTGAGAACTGCACTGGGACCACTTCGCCGTTTTTATTCTGGGTGCAGTAAGCTAATTCGCAGAATCTAAACATCCTTGACGGTGGGAACCGACCTCTGCTGGTTTCGAATTTAAATGGCTAAACGTTTGTACGCCGTCATGTCACTTAAATTCGCGCTCTGTCTTCCGTCGACCAAAGATTCAAAACCGTCAAACGTTCGTCCATAGATCTGTCTGTGTGACTCAATTAAATTTGTCAAATTAGGTCCGATGATGTCATCATTTGTATGCCGTGCCAGTTTGTCTGAATTCGGTAGAAGCGCATTTCCGTTGGTGCAGTTTAAAGGGCGACGTCCGATGATACCTAATAAAAAATAAGGGGTCTGGTCGGCTACCGTTTGAAAGGGTCGTTCCTGGCCAATGTCTAACTTTGATTCTTAATGAAGTTGCGGCATAGCTCAGTTCCGCGTCTAGTGCAGACGGGCATGAGAAACCGTGTTTTTTCGGATTCCGTAGCACTTCTTTTCCGTGCAAGAAGTAGGGGAGACCACCCTACAGTAGATAATGATCCTACAGTAGATAATCCTTAATTATAAGCACAAATATAAGTAAAATAATTAATTTTAATTTTAATGTAATAACACGTATCGTGTCTTAACTATTAATTATATTTAATTAATTATTTAACATCCATTAGCATTCTTAATTAATGATTATCTACTGTAGGATAATTATCTACTGTAGGGTGGCCTCCCCTAGTTAAGAACTGCGATGAGAATTTTGAGTTTGACCGACTCGAGGGTACGAATGCGTAGGTGAGGTAGGGCATTTTTTCAAGCATTGCTAATTTTGATTGGATGTTCATTGTCAAGCGATAATTTGGAAAGAAAGCATCACCATCATAACCATCATAACGTGACTCAAAGACACCTTTGATTACTTTAATTCGATATTTTGAAATTATAATTTGTTATTGATTGACTAATAATTATTGATTGTTTGCAATTTAGTTAATTTATTTCAGTGGTTTATAACTGTCAATGATACTCAGTTCCTAATTTTGAAAATATTTCGCATAAGTAAGAAATTGTGAATGAGGCGTCGGTAATTCAAATATTATTATTGAAGGTTAATCAGATCAGCTGTCCAAATAAATCGGTTGTTCACACAAAAAGGACGTTGGGAGATAAGAGAATTCACCTACCAGGACGGTACATAACGAAACCACCCTGGTCATTCCTGTCATTGTTCTGGATAATTGGGTCAAAACAAACAGTTCTTTCCAATGCTAGTTGGATTAAGGGGGTATTTCTATTCGACCGGACCAAAAAATCGATATATTTATTTTTTTTATTTTTTATAGTACATAGTATGTGGAATTTGTACGCAAAGGGATTTGTTTGGTTCGGACTTTTGAACGAAGCTGCAGCAGGGTCAACCGCGCAGAGCGGAGAGTACTCAGCCGCACGCTGTGGAGGACCGCCTTGGCTGTGACGGCAGGCAGGTCATAAATGTGTATAATAGAGTCACTGTTCTTCACAAATAAGTTTTCCTTCTCCAATTCGATGTTTCGAAAGCATATATAGAATTGTATTCGAGGTCTAGTCAAAACTTTTAGTGTCAGGTCTGAATTTCCAGTATCATGCTACATGTTGAACAAGTCGTTTTTCTGAAAACGCGATTTTTAAAAATGGCTGATATGATTTCGTCAAAACCACTGGACCGATTGAGCTCAAATTTGGATCATACATATAGCTGATGTTTGGCTATAGCCCGAGGTTGAAAAAATAAAAAATAACGCTTTTTGCATTTTTATCAAGTCAAAAACCACCCCCAAAAAAGTCAAAATTCGCAAAGAAAATTTCAAATGGGCGCCATTTTGTCAATTTTTAATATTTTTCGTTCGTTCTAGTCCCAGCTATAGCCGTACTCGTATATTTTGAGGATCTCTCCAATTTTTTTGTGTCGGATGACCTGGAGCAGCTGAATCATGTCAGCCAAGTGAGGGTGTCATTTCCGGAACACATTTTTTGAAATGCTTCAGCGCCCCTATTACTTTTTTCAATTTGTCACCATGTATTTTTTTAGTTTAAGATCTGTTTAAAAATATTTAAACACTTCCCTTCAATAATATTAAGAATTGTATTTTTTATGAATTTTTGAAAAACGCCTGAAAAAAGTTGGGCCAAATCGAAATGCCTCCTGAAGTATTTTCTTATAGTAAAATTTCTGAATTATGTAAAAAGGTAATAAACTTATTAGATAACTTCTCGAAACGTGTCACGACTTAAACAATTGTTGGCTTAGACGCTTTTTGTATACGGGCTTAGTAGTGATTTTTAATTTCTTCATTCAAACTCAAAATTTTTTTCTCTGTTGAAGGAGTAATAAATAGATTTCTCATGATTCCTTTGTAGATAAATTCTGCCATCCTTATCATCCGGAAAGGATTGTGAATATAATTACATTTCAATTTATTATTATTTACCCCTAAATTTGTTTAACACTTAATTTATTCGTAAATTATATTGCCGTAATGAGATTTTTCATTTCACAAATCAAAAGAAATATTATTTATAAAATAAATTGTGAATTGTTCGTTTAAACATGTATATGAGTATATGAATTTCAATTTGATAAATGCTACGAATAATATTAATTTTTAATATCATACAAGTTGTACAAAATTGAAGTAAATGAATGATACATAGAATAATGTATTTTAGTTTAACTTTTTATATATTTGAACATTTTTATCGAATCTGTTGTTTACGTAAAAATAAGTAAATTCTTTTATTATAGGAAGAAAATTGTACTGTCTATGGAACATTCCAGGCCTTTATAAACGTTACAGTCTTTTTCTTATTAAACGCTAAAATAAACAAAGAAATTTCAAAAAAATATAATTTTTTTTCTTCTGCGGAAATCTGTTTTTAACTTTTTTTTAATAATTTATTTTGACGTATCGCATAATTTAACCAAGGAAACTATTTTCCACCTGATATATTCTGCGATTGTACTCATTGTTTTCATCTGATAGTATAATTTTTTTATTAGTAGATAACTAACATCACATCCATTGCTCAAAGTACTTAGTTAGTTACTTAGTTAGTTCAAATATCACATATTTGGTCAAAAAATTATGTATATATTTCATTCAAAATTCTTCTTCTCTGATAGAAACTCAATCTTCTTGTTAAAAAATGCATCATTTTGGTTGAAAATTTTAATATTTAGTGAAACATTTAACAGTTTTGTTGAAAGTCCATGTTTTTGGCTTGAAAAATCAACATTTTTTATGACATATTTTTTTATTGTTTGAAAAATCTTTTTCGGTTGATAAATTCGTGTTTTTGAGTTCAAAATAGTGTCTTTAGTGTATTTTCTTCGAAATTGTAGCAAAATAACCACATGGCTTGAAAAAAAGTGTCAATAGTGTGTTGAGCCCGATACCTGGACTTGCAATTTATTATTCTAAAGGCTGCAACAGCTTTAATTCATTTTAAAAAAGTGACCTATTGAAACCGAAAAAAGCAGAAAAAAGTGCACTACAAAAAACGTCGGATGTACATCAAGACGAATTAAACAAAAACTGAAAATTTTGAAAAAATTGATTGAATTGAATTGAACAGAATTGATTTAATTTTGAAGAATTCAGGTGAATTAAAAAAATTGGAAAGAGATAGTAAAATAATTCTGAATGATTCAGGGTGAATTTCAAGTGAATTCAAATTAATTGCAAAACATATTTGAAAATCTCTTCAAATCTGTCAAAATCTAAAAAATTCCTCACTCCTTGTGAATGAATTCTTCAAAATACATTAAAATATTATAAAATCCCGTGAAGTTGAAGAAAATTTTATATATATTCTTTTAATCATAGAAAATTCATTGAAATATCTTGAGAGCTTTTAAAATCCCTTAAAATCTTTAAAAATCTCACGAAATTCATTCAAATATTTCAAAATGTATTGAAACCTTGCAGGTTCTATGAAATAGTTTAATATATTCCGAAGTTCTACAAAATTCCTGAAAATTCCAGAAAAAATTGTTTATTTCTCTTAAAGATATTAAAAGCCTTCGAAATTCCTTGAAAAAATAATGACATCTTGAAAGTGCATTAAAATCTTAAAAAACATTTTAAGATGTTTTAAATCCTTTCAAATTTAAAAAAATATTTTAAATGATTTCAATGAAATTCTGAAAGTAACTGTTTGGCAACCCTCATTACTTTTGACAGAGACTTGAAGTTCTTTTTACAGAAATTCCTTGACTTCTGCCACTTTTTCAAAATCCCTGACTTTTCCCTGATTTCCAAGGCTTCTCTAATCTGCGGTCACTCTGGTTTCATTAAGATATAACTAAGCGTGCTTTTTATAATTCAAATATCAAAAGTTGCCATTAACATTTTAGGAAAACTCTGCAGATTATCCACCTTGCTCTCAATATTTAAGTTGGTTAATGTGTAATTATGTAGTCCATGTGTCAAAAACCCTGGTTAAAATCTAAATTTCTTAATAGTATACACGAAAATGAGATTTGATTTTCTTATTCAATACGAACGTTTTTGTACAATTATTTTTTTAATAATATAATGTGGGACCTGTACAGGTGTTAATAAAATGTCAGCCTCATATAAAAAAGAATACCCGAAGAAATAAAATATATATTTCAGGATGACCACTAAGACTACTACAAGAAAATTCTTTGTCATCTTCCGGTTCTTCATATGCTGTAAATCGTGAAAATATATTATTTTTTGGAATTATTGACGTAGACAATGAATTTTCAGAATCGAAGTTTTTTTGAAAGACAAATTTATCAGTACTTTCGTGTATCAACAAAATAAAAAAAATTGAAATAATATTTGAATGAAATTTGAAGGGATTGAAGTGATTCAATATTATGTTTTACATACCAATACGATAATCAAATTCTATTTTAAAATAGAAAATGGTCCAATTTAGGAGTCATACGTACCTGAAACAGAAAACAAATTAAAACCTTAGTATTTAGTACAATAATATATATTTTGTAAGCATTCAAGATAGAAATCTCAACATGCTTGAGTAACATATTGAGTTTGAATGAAATATATCCGGTAATCTTATCTATAAACTTTTCAGGGTGTCTCCGTAAATTCTGAAGAAATTTCCCTAAATTTTCAGTTTTTTTCCAGGTACCCGTAGATTAAAAAATCAAGAATTAAATATATATATATATATATATATA
>CAKNYM010051457.1:23253-117033 GCA_932195095.1 Andricus curvator | reverse complement strand
GTCCTTGTAGGCGCCATCTTTGATCCGCCATATTGGATTTTTCTAAAGGCCAGAACTTTTTAGAAAGGACTTCACTATACGAATATTTTGACGCCCCAAACATGAAAATCCATCAACCCAAATTTTGGGAGTGCAGGTGATCCGGTTGACATGAAATGTCCCATATATATATAAATCCCGCCAAAAACATCTACTTAGTTCGTGAAAATGAAGTCTGTTAATTAATTCCGAAACATATCTAAATATTTAAATTGATTAAATTAATGAATTTAGAAAACTTTGAAAATGTATTAAAAAGGTAGAAAATGAAATCTTGGCGAGATTATTACTATAAAAAACGACAGAAAATATCCCCAAGATTTTTTTTCATTTTAATACATTCTCAAAGTTTCCGTTTTTACTTGGCGGAATTTTTTAACTTCTATCCAAAAATAAGGGGATTTATAACCAAAGAGATGAAATTTCTGTTAAAAGAATGGAATTTTCCACTCAAATGACGAATCTTGAACAAATATATCTTTTTTTCAAAATTTGCTGTAATCTTTTGAATATAACGAATTGAAAAATGTAGATATCTTTGAAAATTGCTTGGCAAACTTAGGTTGCACAAACTATGTTGATTTTTCTGATAACTTTTTACTTGGCGGGACTTTTTCGTATCCTAGATGTCTTTGGTGTTAAATTAATAGAATTATTTAATATTCCAAATAATATAATGCATTCAAAGGTCATTTATATGTTTGCCATATAAATTCAAATATTATTATTAGTCTGGTTGAAAAATCTTGGCAATATTTCACTACCGTGACTCTTGATATGTAATTTTTCGACTTTCAGAGTCTAAAATCCAAGAGATTCAAAATACATAAAATACAAAATTTTTGTAAATTTGATCTGGACTACCTCTTCAGTAGTTTTCAGGAATTGGTGTTACTAGGTTATACGCCGTGACAATAGTATTGTGTCTAAAGGTCACTTCGACTTGTTCCTGTCGGAGAAAGGGTCGGCCAAGAATTACATGAGTAGAGATAGAACAATCATTTCTTACAACGTAAAATTCCACTGGGTCCCCAAAACAAAAATTTCGAGTGTGCCTAGGTTCTTCAGTCCGTGATCAGTTATTCCATTCATTGTAGTATGTTTTTTTGGTGGAATCACGAGTTGGAATCAGCATGACTACCGGGAAATCTTCTAGTTGGTCCCGGTTTGGAACAACCTGTGGAGTTCTCCAGATCCTTCAGAGTTCGTGGAGGTTCCTGCGACTTGGAGCTCGTTGGGGCGTCCTGCTGATGAGCCAAATTGAAGTTTAAATTTTTCTAATCCTTGCTAATAGAAGGCACCGGCAATACTCCGTTACAAATTTTCTTCCTTTTTCTTTGTTTCAGAATCCACGTACGGCATGTATGAGTAATATGGATATGTAAAAGAATATACTGGGTATGGAAAGGCCGGCAGGGATAGCCAGGAGGGTATTCAGGGAATTGTTGGAACATTGGCGAAGGGTATGACAAATTTAACATCGCTTTCTTCATACCAGGTACCTTGAGAATACTTTCCTGCTCAGGGTGGAAAGACTTTTCTTATAGTTAGGCCATGGACTTGGAGGTCTGGTTTCTTCCGCCTCATACGTTTTATTCATTGCATCCAAGGAAGGTTGTTGTACCACCCAATAGGAGGAAATTGATATCTCTGGAGTGGAGTTATACTTTCTCACTTCTGCAACATGTAATGCATACTCGTATGATATTGCTAAGTCCTTTAGACGCCTTGTATCCACAAAGGTCACCATTCGATCCAGAATAAAAAACATCAAGTCTACGTCCTTAACTGGCTCAATCATTAGTTCGCTTTCCTTGACTTGCTCCAAATTATGTGTGCCTTCAAAGTTTTCGTCCGTGTATTTTTCTTGCAAAGCATGCTTTGCCCCGCTCCACAGCCTCTGCATCCTATCATAACAATCACTAGCCGTTTCTTGCTTTCTCTTCGTAAAATTTATGACTTCCTGAAATACCATTGAAGTCTCTTCTCAGGTGCGAACAGTTTCTTTAAATGATTAACTAATTCATCTACAGTATTGAACTTCTTATCCTTAAACTCTCTGGTGACGCCTGTTAGTTTATTGGGCGCTAGTTATCTGACGGTATGTAGACCGCTCCATTAACTATGCCCTGCATGAACTCTTTCAAGGGGATGTTCTCTTCGTCAAAATGAGGGATGTGATCTGTAGCTTGTTTTAGTGTGATTTGTTCAAAAAATGACAACATTCATCGTCTTGCATCGAGGTTCAACGGTGTGCCACACGGGTTGATGTTAGGATTAAAACCGGGTGCATTGGTTCTGTTGCCCTCTGTTTTGTCGTGCGAGTCCGTCAGTTGGATTTTATAGTGGTGATACCTTCAGTTAATAATCAATATTCGGAATAACAGAATTTTAGAATTTCGGATTCTTATTTCCTCAATAATTTAATTCTTCATTTCGCTCAAGATTTGAATGTTCAGTAGTCACGTAGCAGATTCGAGAAATCCTAGAATAAATTTTAAGAATTCAAAAATTCGTTTTGACTGATCAACATTGATCCAATTCGTTAACAAGTTCTGGCAACAGGTTTGTGAACTTTTTCAGATCCTTAATTAACTCGTTCAAAAAAAAAGAAACCTTTCTTAAAAAATCACAGATAGATCATGCTAAATGCCTTCTAAAAACTACTAATGCTTGCCAAATTTCCGAAATGACAATCAAGAATTCGCTTTAGGGAATGAGTTGTTTTATCCTCGGATGAAAACAATTGTATCCCCTCTCTGCGGCCTGCTAGGGCGGCTGCCGAATGGCAGAGTGGGCAAGGATCACTTTGCCTGATGAACAAAGAAGGACGTCATTTACTGTGCGGCAGGTCTGGGACCTCACGCCCCCCCCCCCCCCACCGCTTACATTACAACTAACTAACTAAGGCACTAATATCAATTCAGTTATTCACTATTCATCGCACAAGATTCTAATAGTCGGAAATAAATGTCGCAAGAAAATTAAATACTGACATCAATTTTCTCAAGTTGAATTCACATAATATAATTAACCCTGCATATTCAATTGGATAATTAAAGGGCTATAATGTCTTGCGAACCGCCATGCCCAGGAAAGGCAGAAGCTCAAAAACGCCTTAGATTTTGATTTGATTAACGCAGCACGCAAAGCCTCATTAACCCATAGTTGCCATTTCTTCCAGAAATAATAGCATGATTTTCGCTTATACAGTGAAACAAAATCAAGGGCTAAAACAGCTCAAATTTTGAATCACTCTTATTCCGCATAATATAGAATATCAATTTTTGGAAGGAAACATGCATACGCCCAGCAATTTGAATTCTGCACCTTTCACTGTGATTTAGGATTTACTTGTAAACTTTAAAAAACCTTTTTTATCATGTTACAGGTCAAGCAGATCAAGAGTAGTTTTTTTTTGTGAAATTCCCAGTGAACGGTAACGTGACAGGGGTGAAAAGGGGGTATAATCCTATCTTACTGCACTGGGCCCCATTTGGCGTTTTTATTCTGGCTGTACTAAGCTGATTTGCAGAATCTACACATCCTTCACGGTAGGAAACGGTAGGAAACGTGTCATTCGATATCATGGGTTAATTCGATAAACAGTGAATATAAACAAATGTCCGGGGTGAATGTTAAAAAAAAAAGGAATAATTTTGATTCTAGTTATTGTTAGGTGATGAGGAAATCCACCTTATTTTGTATTAATTTTTTATATCATTTTTTTTAATATTTCCTTATAAAATTAACAAATAGCATCGTGAATTATTACTATCTTGCCGATAAAAACGATCAATTTCCAGGCAAGAATAGACTCGAAGCGCTTAATTTCGAACAAAACATTTTACAACCCCTCCCCCCCATATCAGTGTGACCTAATTTTTGAACAGGATTTCAAAGTAGTTTCAACAGGGTTAGTGGAATCTTGAAAATTTGAAAAGATTTCTTATAGTGCCAAGATTTCAAGAGATTTCAAAGTACATAATTATATTTTAAAGGATATCATCGAATCTTAAAGAATCTAATTATGTTTCAAGGGGTTTTAAAGGATATAACAAGACTTTATCTGTTTTAATGGGAAATGTATATCAGATGATATTACAACTGTAATTTGATGATACTGAATTCCCTTTTGTTAAAGCTTCCTCGGCACGTGATGAGAATACGTATCTCGTGCTTCGAACTCGATTTTGTTCAAAACGCGAACATTTGTACATTATTTTTTCATTCACTTCAATATTTGATCCTTATTTTGCATTGAATTTCACTCTCAGATACTCTGAAAAATGTATCATTTCTCTTGTGTGGTTCATTTCTCTTCTCATTGTGTATCATTTCTCTTGTGTGGTTTTTTCAAAACTCTAATTGTTTAATTTTCAATGTTATTTTTCAGGAATAAAACAAGAACTACGCGTCCTATCAAAAAATTATTCAGGAGGAATTTGTAGCTCTTCTTTGGCTGAGCAACTTTTTTCCATTAATTGTTTTCATAGCTTGTGTCGTTCTTTCAAAAATTTGATTCTTTTATTTTTAATTTTACTTTTAAGATTAAAACAAAAAATACGTATACTATATCAAAAAAAGACTGCTGAAAAATTTGTAGTTCTTTTGCAAATGCACAATTTTGGTCCGTTTATATTTCTTCGTGCCTTGCGTCGTTTTTTCAGTAATATGATTTCTTATTGTTAATGTAATTTTTCACGAATAAAACAAAAACTACGCATGGTGTCAAAAACTCCGGGTAAGATCTACTTTTCGTAAGAGTATACACGAAAAAAAGTTCTTTTTTTTTTATTATTTATTGCAACTGTTTTTGTACAATTATTTCTTCAACAATATTACTATGAGACCTGTACAGGTGTTAAAAAATCGTCACCCTCATATAAAAATGAATACCTGATGAAAAAAAAATATTTCAAAGTATTTCAGGATGACCACTAAAACTCGACGAGAAAATTCTTCGTCATTTTCCGGTTTTCTTCTGGTTCAAGAAAATATTTACCGGTGAATTCTCTAGACCTGAATTAGAAAAATGTAACTAATTACTCATTTTTAACTTCAATTGAAGAATTTAAGAAGCCTTAGTATAAACATGACGCAGTCAGATGGGTAATATCGTAAAACGTGTAAACAGTGTACGTCACTTCGAAGTGAAAAAAACAAGATCATATTCACGCTTAGCGTACATCACCTTTATTTATTCACGTTGAAAATAATACCAGAGAATAATCACGGAATTCGATTGGGCATGTCAGCAAACTCTGTTACAGAAGTCTTCTAATTTTAAATCATTCAAACTAAAAATTGAAACATTTGAAATTTACCAATTTCAAAGCAAAATGGTCATTTATAAATCATAACAAAGGAGCATCATCTACTTTAAATAATTTTTATTATGCGAGATTCAGAATAAGACAATGTTTCAAAATCACGTATTCAAAATTGTAAAAATTTCAAAGAAGTAGCCTTTAAAATTGAATAAATTAGAATTTGAAGCCTGAAGAATTATTAAATCTCGAAACGAGAATGACTTTCTTTCAAATTTTGATTCGTAGCCTATTAATTTTCTAATGACGTGGTTTAAATATTCTTGCTGGCCTTTTTACTGTGGAAAATTTTGGCACTTATGTCCTTTTGCAGTGGGTTTGCCTGAAGAAAAGTATGATGAACGGTCGAACGGGTGGACGGTTCAACAACAAAACAATACTACAGTCATGAAAAATGTAACTTTGAAGCATGGAAAACTGAAATTCCATCAATATGAAATGTTCTCAATACTAAAAATGGTTCAATTTGAGAATAATTGTGAATAGTTCGAATGTAACGATCGAAACTTAAAAGACTTTCTAACATTTAAATTGCAATACTAGAGAAAACATAAAAATCATGAGCAGGTACATTAGAGTCCTCCCCTAGGGGCTGTAACACCTTGTAGTTGGTAGGGAGGCTTAAGCGTGTGGGACATGGGGGTCAAAAGGACCTCGGTCTGCATGCGTATGGATATGAATGAAAGGATCCCTATAAACGGGCTCTCCCGGACCGATTTACAGTCCCGTAACCGGGACAGGAATGACCTGCGGCCCGCAAAGCGACCGAAAAACAGCCCTCCGTTTTTATAGTGGTCTGCAAGCTGATAATTGAGTATTGAGTGCCTCACTCAATGTGACCACCCCCCTAAGCCATGGGTGTAGAGCAATTGCGCTCATGGCACATTGGCACCTAGGGTTTACGAAGGCATCCTAACGGCCTTTCGGGGACACCGAACGATCTCCCCGAGTCATTAGTCTTACCCCTGCATGCGGGGCTTTGCAAGGGCGAACCTTTATTCCGCTAGCTTGTCGTGGGATCAAAATGAACACGCAAAATACATAAAATGGAAAAGAAGGAGGAAGGGAGGTGGCGGAGGGGAAGAAGGGTTGGGCCTTAACGGGTCTAACGCAACCCTTTCCTCCCCATCTGTCCCTCCGGCAAGCCAAATTCAGGTAACGGCTGCGCCCCCAGCTCCCTCGGGAGCTTAGGGATTGACAGTCCCCGTGAACGAGGCTATGGTATTGGGAGAGGCCAATAAGTCCCCCAATAAGAGAAGACGCATCAACGGTTCCCAGAAAAGGAGACTGAGGAAGCAAGCGCAGCAGGCTATCGAAGCAGCTGCGGAGGCTGGAATGTCGGCGGCTACAGGGCCGTCATCCGGCATTGAGGCCCAGAACAGAGGTAGGGGCCCACAGGGCACCCCACCGGAGGTAGCTAAGCCTTAGAAGAGGCACAAGGCGGCACAGCAGCCGACGGACAGAGAGTCGTTGGGAGCTGGACTGACGGCCGCTCAGAAGACCAAGCCCCTGACGATGGTGGTGACCGACACCAACTACCCGGACTCGTTGCTCACTACGGAGCAGTACGAGATCTTAAGGGAGGCTACCTGGAGGGCGCTCGAAAATGTGTCTCCAGATCAACTGCCAAAATTTGCGACCTGCTTCTGCAGGGGAGGGGTCTTCGTATTTGTGGCAGCCGACCTAGCGGCTAAATCTTCGCTACTCAAAGCAGTGGTCGAGACAGAGTCGTGGGAAGGTGCATCTGTTAAGGTGGGTGGGGTCAAGTTGCTCCAGAAGATGGTGAGGGCCACGGCGTGGTTCCCGGGCAAACCGGAAGACCCGTCTGAGGTGCTCCGTCGGTTGGAGAAATTCAACCCCTCACTTAGGACAGCATCCTGGCGAATCATCAGGCACGATAGGCCCCAGGAAGAGGGCACACTAGGAGGCACTAGGCATCTCCCAGTCGTGCAGATTCCTGATTCACAAACGAGGGCTCTCGCGGCCCTCAACAACAGGCCCTTCTATCACTTCGGACAGGTCAACTTCAAGGTTGCCGGCCAGGGATAGGAGGAGCATGTTGAGGCGCAGGAACATCGGGAGCAGACCTAAATGACTGCTCATGGTCTAACCATCACCCAGATTAACTTTCATCACAACAAAGGCGCCTCTGCAGTCTTGCAGAGGGGCATCGCTGCGATGCATACAGGTATCTCGCTAATCCAAGAACCATGGTTAGTTCGAGATACCATAAGAGGATTAGGGGGGGGGGCTGGTCTTTTTTGTTGCAGGGACCTCAAGGCGGCCAAACCAAGGGCCTGCATACTGGCGAAGGGAGTTAACGCTGTCCCGCTGGTGGAACTATGTTCCAGAGACCTGATGGTGATAGCCACGGATCTCAAATGAATAGGGAGGCTAGTTTTGGGATCGGCTTATTTTCCTTATTCCCACCATACTTTGTGGGGCAGCACGTACATCATCTTAAAAGCTATTCATCTCCACCTATTGGAATATCTAATCACCACTGATTTGCATATTCTTAACACGGGAAACACCCCGACGTTCCGTAACGCGGTCAGGGAGGAAGTCATCGACATCACTCTTTGCACCGGTTGTTTTAGGGATAATATCAGGAACTGGAGGGTTTTAGATGAACCCACTCTCTCAGATCACTCACAGATAGAGTTTGAATTGGAATCCGTTGTACCTACTGACCCTAAATGGGTCAGAAATTTAAGAAGAACTGACTGGGATCAGTTTTCCACGGAACTAAGATGTGCACTTTCAGAGGTTCCCAGGTCGATTTGAGACGTGGATACCCTGGAGATAGCATCGAAAACTTTCACAGAAGCCATCAAAGCTACCTATGAAAGTAATTTTCGAACTACGAGAGTCCGAAAGGCCGGGGAGACACACTGGTGGAATGGGAAACTCGAAGAGCTTCGCAGGGAAACCAGAGAGAGAGGTTCAGACGTGCAATACGAGAGCTGGGTCAACTCTTGCACAGACATCGAGAAGGGAGCTGATGCGGCTAGACTCAATAGGCTGCTTTTTCGAAATCCGGACGCCATTCTCGGCACTCTGAAATTGCCCGGAGGGGGATACTCACATTCGGACGGGTATACCTCAGCTCACCTGATTAAGGCACATTTCCCGGGCTTTTCAAGGTTTGAACAAAAGGGAATGACAGTTCAGAGGCAAGCTAAGTCGTCTGCGGAGCACTGGGCCCGAAACGGCGGAAGGCCAACGAGATTGTCACCCCCGCCAGGGTCAGGTGGGCTCTAAAATCTTTCAGTCCTTACAAGTAGGTAGGATCGGTTATACCTCATCCAGGGATTTCCGGCCCATCAGCCTGACATCTTTCCTACTCGAAACAGTGGAAAGACTTGTGGATAGATATATCCGCGACAAGGTCTCGTCAAGTAGGCCACTCCACAAGGAGCAACACGCCTACAGGGCTGGTCACTCGACGGAGACGGCCCTAAGGGGAGCAGTGAACCTAATTGAAGTTCAACTGAAGGAGAAAGGCCTCGCGATTGGAACCTTTATGGACATCGAAGGAGCCTCCAATAACACCTCACATGTTGGCCAACAGGAATTTAACCACGACTAAGGGTGATGAAGTGGATAATTGCTTCATCTACTCTCGAGTCAAGGCTACCACGTCATAGGCTATGCGGACAATATACTGTTTATCGTGCGCAGCCAGCACCTGGATGCGCTCTTCGGAGTAATGCAGCAAGCACTGATGATAGTGGATTCATGATGCAAGAGAACTGGATTATCGGTTAATCCAAGTAAGACAGACGCGGTTGTTTTCACCAGAAGGTACAAGTGGGGAAACACGAGGACATTGAAACTTGGAAGACAACAACTGGAAATCAAAGAACGAGCTAAATATCTAGGAGTCACTCTGGAGAAGAAGCTGTTATGGAACGAGCACCTGGAAAACAAGTGCGAGAAGCTAGTAGCGACTCTATGGCTCTGTAGGAGAGCCATAGGGAAAAGCTGGGGCTTGAAACCGGAAACACTTATGTGGATCTACACAGCGATCGAGCGACCCAGGCTATCCTATGCGGCGGTGGTCTGGTGGAGCAGGGTCGAGCTGTCTACTGTGAAGTCTCGACCGGAAAGGATTATGGGACTGATTTTGAGAGGCGTCACTGAAGCCTCGAAGTCGACACCCATGACGGCACTGGGGGCACTAACAGGTTTAGAGGCCCTCCATCTTACCATCGAGGCCGTGGCTGCGAAGGCGGCCTGGAGGCTAAATTTGGTAAATGACAGAAGGATTTTTACAGCAGTGAAGATCCCAGCCGACATCGCGAGAAGGCCGACCCTGAATATACCCAGGGAAAAATAGTCACTCGCTACCTCTTCTAAAAGAAGTATCGAATTAGCCTATCCACGAAGGAAGAATGGGTTAACGGCGACGCACATCTGCCCAGTGATGGAGACAGCTTCAATTGAGATGGGGTCCTACGCCACAGTTCTACAATCTGAGATTATGGCCATACTCCTGTGCGCCTACAAGGAAAAAGAATATGACAATAAAAGGAACATTCGTATCTGCTGAGACAGCAGGGCTGCTATATTGGCCTTGAATGAAACAACGACCACGTCGCCATTAGTATGAGAATGCTTTGAGGCACTCAATATGTTAGCGATGGAAAACCAAATCACGCTGCTATGGATCCCTGGACACAGCGGTATCAAGGGCAGTGAGATATCGGATAGGCTAGCCAAGCTAGTAGCAGGAAGAAATGTTACTGGAGCTGAGCCAGTTGTAGATATTTCCAGCAGGTCAGTCACTGAAGAAATTAACAGTTGGCAACATCAGAATAAGTCGGATTTGGTCTCTGGTTGCAGACAGGCCAAAACACTCTTGGGCTCGAAGCTTAACTCTAACCGTGCTAGGGAAATACTCAAGCTCGGGAGGAATGAAATCGAAGTCCTAACAGAACTATTTATAGGACATGGGAACTTAGGTTATCGTAGACATAAGGTAGGGCTTACAGAAAGTCCTCTTGGTCATCTGTGCGGAAAGGGTAATGAGACAGCTACTCGAATCCTTTGTCACTGCCCCGCGGTTGCAGGAAACGTCTAGCACTGACACGCAACTACTGCATTAGTGAGTCAGAGATATCAGCCAACAGCGTGGCTGCGGTCCAATGTTTTCAACAAACAATTTCAACGCTTTCAACATGATATCATTCATGCATTCAAAATAAAAAATTTACGTAGTAGGAAGAATATTTCACAAAGAATGTGGAGGATAAAGTCAATGTAAGTTATTTTTCCGGTGGTCTTCAATGAGTCTCTCAACTGTGCACTTGGAAATTTAGTCGTACACAGATGGCACCCTAGAAACAGTTCACGTGCACAGATGGGAGATTGCTCTGCTTGTGACAAAGTTATATTTCACATGAAACCCATATCTTCTCATTAGGATGAGATGAATTTTCAGAATAACTCCAATTTCGCGATACGTAAAGCAGCACAGGTACTCAATTTACACCGAGAAACATTGAGAATAATCCTGGAGAACTTTTTGGAACTTCATCCTTTCGAAATCTCTGCACAACAAATGCGAACACATGCTGCGATGGACAAACAGGTAGAGTTTTCTAAGCAGATGCTTCAAATGTTCAATGATAGAGAGATCGATCCAGATCGCATTGTTTTCAGCGATGAAGCACATTTTTGGATAAATGGCTACGTAAATAAACGAAATATTTATTTTTCGAGAAGGGAAAGTCCACATGTTGCTCTTTCGAAGCCGCTTTATCCTCTGAAAGTCACTGTATGGGCAGCTGTTTCTTCCATGGGAATTTATATGCGGTTTTTGAAGGGACCGTCACTGGCGAAAGTTATCAGCAACTTCTCAAACAAAATTTCCTCTCTCATGGGAAGAAAAAGAGTATAGTAAAGAATCACTATTTCATGGAAGATGGAGCAACCCCGCATCACACCCACAATGTTTTTGAATGAATTTTCAAAGTGTACTGGCATCATGTTATTGGATTAAGATACCCCAAATTTCAAGGTGGTGGTATAGAATGGCCTCCCTACTCACCATATCTCAATCCATGCGACTTTTTCCTGTGAAATTTCATTGAAGACATTTGTTACGCCGATCAACTCAAAACCTAGAGCAACTTAGGGCGGCTATTAAGAAAGCGGTTCACGATATTTCTGATACTGTGAGAAAGGGTCAGTTCTATTGTTTGAAAAAAGGCTTGCTTACTATGACAATTCAAATGTTGCACATTTCGAAAAACTATACCATCAAATATATTTCCCTATACGATTTTTCGGTAATTTTAGGTTGCTCGTTTCTAAAATATATAAAACTTCTTAGACCATGCAATTATACTCCTTAATGAAGCCACAAAGTTTCAACTATTTATTCATCATTTCGTATTTTTATTCATGTACCTGTTCGAAAATAGTAATCAATTAGGTTTCACACCTTCCCATTTGTCACCCTGTAAAATAGGTTCTAAAATGAGGTTTCGTTTTTAAATACAGTTTCTTTACATTGTAATAATTTCTAACCCAAAATGTGACTGAAATTAATTAAAAATGACTTAGGTATGCACTAGAACAACTTGGACATGTTCGGCTTACTCCCTGCACAAACCGGAACCGGCGATTCGAATCTTGAAGATATATTTCACCTGACGATAAACCAATTTTTTTGCTAGTAGAACGCAATACACATGTGTCCGTGCCAACCCGATGACATATTGTATTCTCAGCACCCAATGGTGATGTTTAGTCAGCCTTTAATGAATGTTTAAAGAGTAATTTTCACCCAATTACTTCAAACTTTTTGCCCGGAATATGTCCCAAAAAATGAGAAATAGTAGTTTTGTGTAGAATTCATGCTACAAACGTTTTTTTCAACTATTGAAATATTCATTATTTTTTTCATAAAGTTAGAAGTTATCAAGTATTTTTTACCTAATTTGAAATTTTTGGAACGATTATTCCTATTTGAATAAAATATTTTGGTCAATCGATAAAACTTATCATTTCCTGGAATTAATTATACAATTAAAGGATGTGATGAGTAATATTTGTTTGTTCAGGATATTTGGCAATTATGCAAACAATTTTAATTCATTTGAAAAAGTTTTGAGCGCTCTCAATCGTAAAAATGTACAATTTGTTGGAATTATTGACGTGGACAATGAATGTTCAAAGTTGATGTTTTTTTGAAAGACAATGTGTCAGTATTTGAAAAATTATTATCACATGCTCCTTGTTATAGAAATAATGGAGAAAATTCCAGTTTTTTCGAATCTCTTTCACGATGTCGAGCATTGATCTGTATTTTCTTATCTCAACGCAATCGATCTGGAAAACAACTATCCACAACGAATATTAGGATATCAGTTCTGAAATTTAAAAAAACTGAATAGTTATCGACACACAAGGTGTCAGGGATTTGCAAAAACGAGAATTTCCTACAAAATTGACAAAATGAAATTTCGAAAAATATTTAAACTTTTGAGCGTCTATTCGAATTTTTAATCAAGAGGATTAGCTTATTTCCAAAAAAGAAGAATTTTAAACAAAATATATAAACTTAGAACAAAATTATGGAAATTTTAACCAAAAATGATTGATTTTCAACCAAACACCTGAATATTCAATTATTAAAATCAATTTTTAACAAAGTATAACAACTTTAATCTTCAAGTAGTCGATTTTTTTCAAATACCTTGAAAAAGTCACGCGATCCTAGCCCGGTACCTTTTCTCAAAGATTTTCCCTTCTAAATATGTTTACATACAGCGCACTGTTTTCTTTTAAGAAATCAATTTTTTTATGTTAGAACAGTATTTTTGATAAAAAGAAGTCTATAGTGGTTTTATCTCAAAAGTGAACTAAGGTACGCATCTTTTCAAATCTTATGTGTTACAGAAGGTTATTGTCCTTTGTGCATACTTATTACGTGTATACTTTTTTTATTTCGAGGTAAAAAGCCTGAAAACTGTAATTTATTATTCTTTTTCGGTTAGAATATTTGATTTGATTTGGAGAGTACAGAATAAAGCGCACGTATTTTATCATGTCATTGTTTGTTCTTGATTTCACATTGACTTTTCTCTGTAGTTTTAGATGATTCAAACAACGTCTTAATAAAAGATGTAAAGTGATATACTTATCTCCAAAAGACAATCTTGAAATTAATAACGTCGTCATTTCACACATAGGTGAGATAACGACTACTGAGTTATATATTTCTACTGTGATAATGCAATAGAATATTCTTTCGTTAAATTTTATACCCAATTATTCACTGAAGCATTTATCAGTTTTTCCTCTACTTTGTGAAAATGAGGATGGTCTATACTTTCGTTTTCACTCTAGCGGTCATCGTTAATTCTATTGGTGAATATACTAATATAATATATTTATCGTTTTTTTTATATTTTATATAATACATGCACGAATACGGCCATTTCTCAGGCCTATAGAGAGAACACAAAGCCTCCCTTTCCAGCTTATAATCATATAATGGCCATTTGTATATTTATGTCGTCAAACATTATGACGTCATAGACATATAATGGCCATTACATACCTACGAACTTGAAAAGCGGCACATACATACAAGCATTAATAATGTCCATGTTCTTCCCCTTCGTGCATAATATACTACTTAGCTTATAACAGAGGAATTACTTTTTAGCATCATAATAGAATTTTTCACCGAATAGTTGAATTTTCAACCTACAAAGACGAATTTATTCGAGGATACTTGAATCATTACACTGAAAAGCCCAATATAAAACAACAAGATAATTTTCAACCAAATAAGATGCCGTTTTGATCAGATAGTAGAACATAAAGAAAGTAATTGTATCATTTTTCACCAATCTGTTGGTCTTACAAATTAAGAGTTGAATTTGCAATCAAGGGAGAAAAATTCTGAAAAAAATAGTTCATTTTTTCCACGGAATTATCTAGGAGTGACTAACGTGTATTAATAATAAGAATTATGTTCCTTTGATTTTCAAAGTATTTAAAAGAATTCGATGAAGTTTATAAAATTCCAGGTTATTTTTAACAAAATCAGAATATTATTATTTCATTTTTTCAATAATTTGTTTTCCGACCTAAGATCGATACAAATGAGTAACAATATAAGATACAAATAGAAACAAAGATTAATCCTATGGAGCCAGTATAAACAGCAGAATAGAATGAAGTAAATTACAAAAAATTGTATAAGGGATGAATTTCTTGAGAGTATCAAGACAGTCACGTCTCCAGAACGAATGCTCTAATTCGTAGAATCTGAGGTACGTACAATGCAACTTTGCGCAGCTCGTGTGGACAGTTAGAGTTTAGAATAGTCAGCCAATACTGACTATTAACTGTCGTGGTTGCTGGCTCACCCATGATTGATATTCTTGAGTCTAAATCGGAAGGCCAAACAGCTAGTAAATGATAAAGATCCTCTTTTACAGAAAGTTTACATATGGGGTAGAGTCTAGCAGGATCTTAAGTAAATTTATATTTTTCTAAACGTATACAACCCCTCATAGAGACCAGAAGTCTAAGTTGAGCAATAATAGAAGTTATATAAACAGGTAATCTAAGATACAGACATAATTGAAAGTCCAAATAGATTTAAAGTTGTGAAAAGACTTGGAGACTACTTGAATAGAGAGATCTTTCATAGTCAGAACGCCAGAGATAGTAAGAAAAGTTTTTTAGCAAAATATTCATATTTTCATCGAGTGACACAGAATCCAAGTAATACCTAGTAATCTTGAAAAACATCCTAGCGGTAAGCCTAGTAAGCCTAGTATTCTCTTAAAGAAAAAGGACTGTGATCTCTCCACTGAATTAAAGTACTTTAATCCCCAGACTTCTATTGCGTAAAAAAGAACACCAAGGGTCAGGCTACGAAGAAGGGTAGTCTTAGTTTGCCAGGCAATAGATTTACATGCAAATGAAATTCTTGAAACAGCACCCATAGCAATGTTAGCAGCAGGTATTCTTTTCATAAACTCTTTATAAAAAAGGTCCGACTCTAATGTGATAACACCGAGATAGACGAATTCGCTCACCACTTCCCGCTGAGTCTGTGCGTAGAAGAATTCGTATTCATATGGCCGACCTTTGCGGTATACCATTACTTTTGACTATGCCCCATTGACCATTAAACAATTGCTCATACAGTATTGCGCGATAAGGTTGATTTTTGCTTGTAAGTCAGTCTGAGAGTAAGCGAATACGACTATATCATCAGCATAAGCAAGCAGGATAACGTCACATAAGTAATCTGTTGAAATTCCATGCATACCGTTATTTCTTAAGTACTCTTCTAGATCTTATATAAAAAGCACTAAAAGGAGAGGACTAAGGATCTCTCCTTGAAGTGCCCCACAAGTGACCTTAACGGACGGAGTCAGACTCTCTTCAAAGTTTGCGCTATAGATTACAGTCGTTTACTGAGCCACAATCCTTTTTAAAATCTATATAAAAGGCAAAAATTCGTCCCTTCGGGATAGACACATGAATCTGAATCAAAGAATTTAGGTTCAGAATAGGGGCTATACAATTTCTTTCAGTCTTGATACCGGCCTGATTCTCTGGGAGAATGTTCACCTCATTAACCCATGCAGTCAACCTTGTTAACAGAATCTGAGAGAAGATCTTAGCAATACTGTTTACAAGGGCAATTTCCCGGTTATAATGATGATCAAATTTATTGTTTCTTTTATGCAACATGAATACATGTATTTTAGACCAACTAGATGAGACACTTTGCTTAGCCCAGGTCTTGTCGAAGAGGCGCCCTATGTACTGTACCCAATTTTCTGAAAGGTTCTTGGAAAATCCATTGGGAATCCCATCCTCGCACGGCGTTTTATTACATTTACATTTTGATAAAGAGGCTTAAATTTCACCAATCGAGATATCAGAGTTCAATAAAGGGTGTTCGTTTACAATCTACTGTATACGAAGAGAAGCCTCAATGGAATACAGTGAAGAAAGATAGTCTTGCAATACATACATGCTTATATTGCTAGTCGAAGGAGCCCGCAACCTAAATCTAGGCCGCTGTCCAAAAATCCTTAGGATTATTACAAGACACTAGTGAATTCAGCAGTGACGATTCGTATTGCCCCTTCTTGGACTCACGTAACGTCAGAAAATATATTTTTATTTCGAAGCATTTTGCCACCTTTTGATCGGCAGAACCCGACCTTTTAAAGACATCGAAATTATCAAATTATTTCATTATATAAAAAGGAGTCTCTATTTACACTTGCGTCTATCTGCACGGAATACGAAATATCAACCCGAAACGAATTCAGAATAAATTCCAAAAATAAAAAAAAATAATGTGTTCTGTTAAATTCAAACATAGTGACCATCAATCATTTTCAACTTGAAAGTTCTGTGGCACAACTTTTCCTTACGGAATTCTTTTTTTATTATTTCAAAGTCTTTTATACCCAAAACTAAAATATTGTTTGAAAACCTTCTTGAAATTAGATCAGCAAGAAACATGATTCCTCTATTTCCTTTTTGCAGAATTGAGTTCGCAGTCAAGCAGAGATTGCACTGATGCTCCCCGCCTGATTCACTGTCGCTCTTCTCCTTCCCGTCAAATACCTGAGGTTCCTGAGGACCATCCGCTTCGTGCAAGGGATAGGTCGCCTCCTGTTCGGCCTCCTTCTCCTAAAATACTTGGATACGCACTTGGACAACTTGGATACATTCGGCTTATTCCCCGCAAAAATCAGAATCTACGATTTGAATTTCGAAGATACGTTTTTCCTGTTGGTTATCCAATTAGATTGCAATCAGAAGGAAGGAGATATAGTCCCGTGCCAGCCCAAAGATATATTGTTTTATCAGTATCCAATGGTGACATTTTTGCAATATTAGAACATAGCGGGGTTCTTCGTGCAATATATTCAACAAATAGATCTCATGCGAGAATCAAAATAAATATGATAAGCGGCGCAGTTGATAATATGACTCCAGATGAAATGCGATATTGTCCAGTAGGCAAACGTCACCCAATCTTTCCCAAGAATTTTATCAAAGTTTCAGCAAATGACGATTCACTACAGTATGAATGGAATCCCATTAGCGAACGTAACCCCGTTCCTTCTACTTGTGACAGACCACATTCACCTGACCGGATTTCTCCTCAGGAGCTTCCTCTTCGTGCCAAGGACAGGTCGCCTCCTGGGTGGCCGCCTTCTCCTAAAGTACTTGGATATACACTTGAACAACTTGGCTTTATTCGACTTATTCCACGCACAAATCCGAACCTACGATTAGAATTTCGAAGATACGTTTTTCCTGCTGGTAAACCAATTAGGTTGCGAGAAGAAATGAGCTATATTCCCGTGGCAAACCAAGAACATATTGTAGTATCAGCGTCCAATGGTGATATTTTTGCAATATTAACGTACAGCGGGATTCTTCGTGGTATATTTACGACTCAAAGAGCTCATCCCAGAATCAAAATAAATATGATGAGCGGCGCAGTTAATAATTTGACCCCAGATGAATTGCGAGATTGTCCAATAGGCAAAAATCATGCAATCTTCCCCCAAAGTTTTATTAAAACTTCATCAAATTGCGATTCACTACAGTCCGAATGCATTCTCAAAGGCGAACGTAATCCTGGTTCATCTTCTTATGCCAGACAACATTCACCTTCCCGGATTTCTCCACAGTAGCTTATTCATCATACCAGGTCCAGGTCTTCTTCAGGCAGTCCTTATTCTCATGAAGTACTAGGATTTGCACTTGGGCAACTTGGATATATGCGACCAAGAATATATTGTGTTATCACCATCCAGTTGTGACGTTTTTGCAATACTGGAGTGTCCTGGGATTCTTCGTGGAACATAATTATAAATAAATCATAAATTATGATCCAGGGTAATCCAGTTTTAATCCAGTTAAGTCGAAGTAGTTCAGATAATATAAATAATTAGCATGTAATCAAGAGTAATACAAATAATTAGAAGTAATTAACATTGTTAACCCAAATAGTTTACAAATATATAGTTGAGAATGTTTTCTTGTTTAAGATTAATTTTTCAACTGGAAAATCTAACTATTTCATTTTTAGTCAAAAATTTGTCTTTTTTGACTGAAAATCAATTTATTTTGTTGAATTTTCTTTGTAGTAGCAGCAATGCATCTTTTTTATTTAAAAATTCAACTAGTTCGACGAACATTTCTATATTTTATTTCACATATCCAGAGTCATCCAACGTCTATCTATCATCTACGTAATCCAAAGTGATCTGAGGTAATTTTAGTCCATCTCAATTTATTGTCAAAGTTTCTTGTCTCTGCATTTTTTTGTGCGTAAAAATATACTTTTTTAAAAAGCGTTTAACTTGCTCATTTTATGGTATACCAATGAAAGTACACGCAATTATAAAACTTTAAGCAAATATGATGTAATAATAATCACCGATATGTTTACTGACACCAAAATAATAGATGATATTTTTCTTTAGCTTTATTTCTTGACTGTTACGTGATTTTTCCATGTCTAGATGTTTACCTATCGAAAACATAAATTTCTACAAGTGAGTCACTTAGAACTTACATGTATCTATCACTCATGCGCACATAAAGCCTATTTGCAAAACGTCGCAGTTTCGTGGTAAAAATTTCCACTGGGCGAATTGACTAATAGTAATATGATGAAGATTAGTATACATAGCAGTGCAAATATTCCAGAATTCTCAGTCGAAATGCAGGAAATCTATTAAGTAACAAGCGGAAAAATGAAGATCGCCAGCTACATGAGTTTTGTCTTACGATGTCTCTAACCTTTTGCATGATGTATAGAATAAAATTTTTTAGGTATAAGTATTTTTTGAAACTTTTCCATTCAACTATGATGAAATAAAAAAATTTCAAAAATCATTAAAAATTACATGCAGAACAAATAAAAGTATTACAAAATATGAGAGACGTGACTATTTTCACGAATAATTTGAATTAGTCATCATCGCTTCAAAGCATCCTCTCATTTTGTAGTATGAAAAATGAACCAGGAGCGTTACCGGATATTTTATATATAGTAGATTATGTAGCAAGGGGAGAAGAACAGCGATTGACAATCCGAAATTTTTGTTCAAATTTCATGAACATTTATGTGACGGGTTTTCAAAATTTCTGATTATTATTCGAAACTCAAAATCACAAACTTGATATGATATATGATAATTGAAAATGATGAATGACAACATAATTGATATATCATGCTTAGATTTCAATTTCAATAATTATTATTTGGAAGCTATCACGTTTCTGAAAGAGAACAAATTTAAAATTAGAATGCTAAATATCATTTTATTTTACACGCACAATGTTGAAAGGCTTTTATAATATGTTCATTCATTTTAATTATTAGAAATATTAGAAATATATATTTTTTTTTTATTATTATACCATTAAGCCGTTTCCCTTTCGGGGTAGGCGAGACTCGTTCGGTTGAAAAATAGTAGTGTTGAGAAGGAGGTATAGATTTTTCAGATAGATGTAGAATTTCTTTGTTATTTATTCCTAGGTTTAGACCCAGGTTGCTGATCAATCTCTCTGGCGGTCACCGTAAGTGAAGAGCTTCACAAGGTTATTATGTGGGGTTCCTAACTCGAGCCCATTAGTATCCAAGGTCTTTTGTTTCGGACGTCATTCACTCTACTCACATTCTTTTTATAAACTAGTTATCGCCACAATTTTCCGGCCTAGCATACTTCTCTAGCTTCCTCCACGTCCATGCATTTTTTCATGCAAGCTCGCCTGTTTCTATAGCTTATTATGTTTTTTCGGATTAAGGTCTCATTTACACATTCTAACCATTCTTTCCGCGGTCTGCCTCTGGGCATACTGCTATTCACCTCACCTTCATACACTCGTTTTGTTAGACATTCATCTTTCATTCTTTCAACATGTTCGAATTATCTTAACTGATTTCTTTCCTATGTGGCAAGTATAGTCTCTTTTGCACCACTTTCTTGGAGCATTATTTTGTTTCTCACTTTGTCCATCAGTGTTTTCCCGCAAATTGTGCGCAGAGGTTTCATGCCAACTGCGTTAATTTTACTTTATCCTTTCCTTGACAGGTCCATGTCTCGCTACCGTATAGCACAGTCGGTACAAATATAGAATTATGTATTGCCATTTTAGCTTTCTTTGATATATTTTTACCTCTAAAAATAGACCCTGCTCTACCGATAACCTTCTGACCCTCGTTTATACGCCTATCTAACTCCCCATATACCTTCCCGTCACTAGTGAATAGGCTACCTAGATATATGAACTTATCAACTTGTTCTAATTTCTCATCATTTAGGGCAATGTTGCAATTGTTTTCTCACCTTTTCCTTCTACCACAATGATTTTTGTTTCATTTACGTTAATTTTGTGGACCGTGTTCTTCATGCTCGTATTTAGTTTGCTGAACATTCTTCGCAAGTCTTCGATTAATTCTCCTATAACAACCTTGTCATCTGCGAAAGCTAAACCACGTACCCTCACTGTCTCGAGATCCACACCTTCTTCGTCAAAGTGGGCCATTCTTAGACAATTGTCCATAAATATGATAAATAGCCGTGAGGACATAACGCATCCTTGTTCAAGGCCGTGCATAATATCGAAGCAGTCACTTAGTTTCCCATTAACCCTTATGCTCGCTTTGTTACCTGCATATATTGTTTTTATTGCTTGTAGGAGCAATCCATTGACTCCCTACTCTTCGAGGACTTCCCAAAGTTTACTTCTATCCATCTTGTCAAATGCATTTTCTGGTTCAACAAACGTACAAAAAACTTCCTTTCCTACCTTCAATCTTTTTTCTGTGATCTGTCTCAAGCTGAATATTTGATCCGTACATGACCTTCCTGGCATAAATCCACTTTGAACTTCCCATATCTTTTCCTCTGTTATTTTTATTACCCTGCGTCCTGTCCTTTTGTATATTGGTACGATAATCGCTCTTCTCCACTAGTCTGGGACTTGCCCCATCTCGATACATGAATTTATCAATTCGCACAGCCTGTGAGGTATGTACTCGCCACCGTATTCAAACATTTCAGCGCTAATACTGCTGGCAAATTCTGTATTTTTACTTCCCTCCATCTTTTTAAATATTAGTTTCTTGCTTCTTCAAAGTCGTTTTGTATTTTCTTCCCTTCTTCTGTTCTAAATTTATCTCTGCTCTCCTTGTCTAGTCGTTTAACTTTCCTATTTCTGTGTCTGTAATCATTTTTGAGCCTATTTCTCTCCTCATTGCCAAGACCCGTGATGTTCAACGTTCTCTTGTGCGCTTCTTCCTTTCCTCGTCGGGCTGCCTCAAACTGGATTGAGCTGTTTTTTTTTCATTTTTTCGTATAGCGCGCTGTTGCTTTAGTGTCTTGGAATTGGAACAATTAAAAAGAACCATGGAACTGTTTTGCCGGTGGAGAGGTGGGTTAGGGTCCATGCTCGGGAGTCATCAGCTCTGCATCCACTCGTAGTTTTCTCTTCAAGCCTAACGCTTGGTTCTGTTTGATCGTGGTCCTAGTTACTTGCAGTGGAGGCTACTATCACTGTAGGATTTATATTCAAATTCAATGTTCTAATACTCGCCTTCAACAGTTTAAGCAATTACTGATATATAGAGGTTATAGATGTTAGGTTGGCGGCAGTGGAAGATAGCGGAAGATAGCACAACTATTTGCATCCTGCCTTCGCTCATCTTGAAGTAATGGTCAATGTTAAATGTCCTAATGTTCTCAAAGTCTCGATGTCCCTTGTTGTCCATCGATGATGTTGATTCCGAGGAGAGAGTACATATAATAAAAATGAAGATTAAAACAAATCAGCTTAAATAAGGTTACAAAAATATTGACGAATTGAACCAGGGGCATCGTGCGATCCCTAAAATGCCAGAGATCCATTTATTTTATTTTCACGATTGTCTTTTGTTCATTGCAAAATCTGCAACGTCACAAGACATAGGCTTGCATGAATGAAACTACAAATCCTGTAGCAAGTAATTCTCAGTTTTCGTATTTATAATTGAAAATTCATCCATTTCCATTTGTTCTTGCAGAATTGTGTTCGCAGGGCGACACACCTCTTACACTCCCTCCTAAGAAAAGGTGGCAATATTCTTCAGGGCAATCTTCTTGGAGCCACCAGAACCAACAAGTTGTGTGGGGTGAGTAACTTTATTTTCGAAGTAAATCGTTACAGATACGTTACACAGCAACAATATCAACTCGTTGCAGTTACTTTACTTAAAAAAGTAACTTTAGTTTGTCTAAAATTTACTATAAATGTTGTACCGTAATCACTTACAATTGTCTCCACTTTAGATCTTTAAGCATTACCTATAATAATCTCGCAGTAATTTCTATTATGTCAATGGTACCCTTTATTAGTATATACACCACAATATCAGGTAGAATTTTAGAGAATTTTCAAGCCAATAAAATGCGTTTTCAAAAAAACTGCACTTACGTGGTTATGGCATGTAGTTATTTGCATAATTATTTCTGTTTTTGCATCTGCTACAGGCAAAATACGTAATTTCTATTCTATTTTAATTTACAAAAGCTCACTCCATTCCTTCAAAGTTTCTTCACAATTATATTCGTCACGTTTTCATGGAAATTATTTTATGTCATGTTTCAAATCAAACAATTCACTAGATAAGAATTAATAAAAACGTGATCAATAAAATTGTAAAGGACCTTTCAAGTGAAAAAATAAGCTTTTGTAAATTTTAATTAAATGAAAATCATACGATTTTTGCCTAAAGCGAATTGTGCTTTTTGAATAATCATTACTCTTAAGCAATTACATAAAAAATTTCAAATTCTCTAATAAATTATTGAAAATATGACGCATGTTTTATATTAGAACTTTTCGCTGGATTGAAAAAAAAAAAATATAACATCAGAACATTTCTGAGAAAACTTAAAATTTATTTAAAATTCAAGGTTGTGTAAGTTTTTTTTTTTTTAATTGGAAATTAGCATTTTCAAACAAAAATCTTAAAAGTTTCAGATTTTTAACAAATTTAGGTTAGCTTAACGTTTTATACCAAAAACTGATATTTTGAAACAAAAATCACTATAGTTCGAATAGGATAGCAAATTTTTGAACAGTTTCAAGTAATATTAACGTTTTTCACAAAAATTTGGTCATCTTGCAGAAAATTCATTGGATTTTGAAGAAGATTTACAATTCTTCCTAATTTTCTGTTATGTTATGTTTGTGTTTTTCGTTGGGAATTATTGGTATTATTAATTAAAAATTATTAGATTTCAAAGAATATGTACCATGTTTCAACATTTATAGGTTATGTGACGTGTTGCATCTGAAATCGGTGTTTTTCAATAAAATCATTCAATTTAAATCCAATGACTTGGTTTGGAATAAATTATATTCCAAACATTTCCAAGAAGATTCAGAACTTTTCAACCATTTCAGGTTATGGTCGTGTTTTACACAAAAAATGGGTATTTTTAGTAAAATATCATTAGATCTAAAAGAAGATTAAAACTTTTGTCCGATTGTAGGTTTCAAGCCAGTGATTTTCACCGGAAATGTCGATGTAGGTTTAAAGCAGATTTACAATTTTGTAACAATTTAACGTCATGGTAACGTTTTTCACCGAAAATCGGTTATTTTAACCCTTATGTCAACACCCAAAAATACCACGTTTGTCAACACTCAGGGTACCTGGGTACCCACTTACTGAAATATATATATATACCATTAAACCATTTCCCTTTCAGGGTAGGCGTGACACTAACCGATTCGGGTAGTGTTTCTAGGTTTTTCTTGTAGTTATAAATAACTACAAGTGTGGGCTCACCACACCCACGATGTGCCAACAGCACTCATGTCAGTATTCTTGAATGGTCACCTATCCAAGTACTAACCGCGTCCAACGCTGCTTAACTTCAGTGATCTGACGAGAACTGGGTTTTTCAGCGTGGTATGGCCGTTGGCTTAAATGCTTAGATATAATCATTCTAGTTTGTGGAATTCAATCCCTTTGCTCCACATATCTCGTTATCTCATTTCACATTATCACATTATCGATATCTCGTTTCGATTTTTCACTCTAGTGGTCCAGGCTATTTGCAGGGAACCCCCGAAGTCGGAAACTGTTTTTCTAACCTAAACAGTCATTCTTTTTCAATAGTGCGGAACACTGATATTATGAGTTTAATTTTGTGAGATAAACTGACTTAGTGACACGTTATTGAAAAATGGAAGAACTATCACAATCCGAATTGAACAAGTAAGATGAATAAAATACTCCATACTTAGTTATATAAATGGAAAATTTGTCATATTTTTCGATAGCGCGTTCGTTTCGAAAAGTATAAAATTTTCGACATATGCACTGCCTCACAGTGAGTTTTTTTTACAAAATTTTGTTTGCTTGTTTTTAGTTTTCTGCAAAAAAAATAACCTAAAAAAATATGAACTTAGCAAGGTAGCTGAAAGACGAAATTTCGAAACTTTTAAAACCATGAAATCGGTAGTATATTCACACACAAACCTCAAACTCACAACCCTCAAACCCACGCACCTCAATCCCCCAAACCCGTAAACCCACAAACTGTAAACCTCAAACCCACAAAAATTATACCTTAAACCCACAAAGCTCAAACACACAAAGCTCAAACCCACAAACCTCAAAGCCCCAAACCCGTAAACCCACCCACAAACCTCAAACTCAAAAACCTCAAACGCACAAACCTCAAACACATAAACCTCAAACCACAAATCCACAAACACACAAACAGCAAACCCATAAACCTCAAACCCACAAAACCTCAAACCCGTAAACCCACAAACCTCAAACTCATGAACCTCAAACCCACGAACCTCAAACCCACAAACCTCTAACCCACAAAAATTAAACCTCAAACGCACAAACCTCAAATCCACAAACATAAAACGCCCAAGCCCATAAACCTACAAACCTCAAACTCACAAATCCATAAACCTAAAACCCCAAACCCACAAACCTCAAACACATAAACCTAAAACCACAAATCCACAAGCCCACAAACAGCAAACCCACAAACCTCAAACCAACAAACCTCAAACCCCAAACCCGTAAACCTCAAACCCACAAACCTCAAGCCCACGAACCTCAAACCCACAAAAATTATACCTCAAACCGACAAACCTAAAACCACAAATACACAAGCCCACAAAGAGCAAACCCACAAACATCCAACCCACAAACCCACAAACCTTAATCCATAAGCCCACAAACAGCAAACCCACAAACCTCAAACCCCCGAACCTCAAACCCACAAACTTCAACCTCACGAACCTCAAACCCACAAAAATTATACCTCAAACCCACAAACCTCAAAAACATAAACCTAAACCCACGAATCCACAAACCTCAAACCCACAAACAGCGAACCCACAAACAACAAACCCCATGTTCATAAAACTCGGCATATAAGTACATCATGCAGAATAGTCCACAAACCCACCAACCTTTAGTGTTTAGGGTTTATGGGTTTAGGGTTTATCGGTTTAGGGTTTATGGGTTTAGGGTTTATGGGTTAGCGCTGCTACTTTTTTAGTGTTCATCAAAAAACAAACCTAAAAAAATATCAACTTGCCAAGGTAGCTGTTTGTGGGCCTGTGGATTTGTGGTTTTACGTTTATGTGTTTGAGGTTTGTGGGGTTGGGTTGTCAGATGTATGGATTTTTGAGTTTGAGGTTTGCAGGTTTATGGGCTTGGGGGTTTCAAGTTTGTGGATTTGAGGTTTGTGCGTTTGAGGTTTTTGGGTTTGAGGTTTGTGGGTCTACGGGTTTGAGGTTTAATTTTTTTGGGTTTGAGGTTTGTGGGTTTAAGGTTCATGGGTTTGAGGTTTGTCGGTTTAAGGGTTTAGGGGTTTGAGGTTTTTTGGTTTGAGGTTTGTGGTTTTGTGTGCTAGAGGTTTGTGCGTTTGCTGTTTATTGGCTTGTGAATTTGTGATTTTAGGTTTATGTGTTTGAGGTTTGTGGGTTTGGGGTTTTAGGTTTATGGATTTTTGAGTTTGAGGTTTGCAGGTTTATGGGCTTGGGGGTTTTGAGTTTGTGGATTTGACGTTTGTGCGTTTGAGGTTTTTGCGTTTGAGGTTTTTTGGGTTTACGGGTTTGAGGTTTAATTTTTTTGGGTTTGAGGTTTGTGGGTTTATGGGTTTGAGGGTTTAAGGTTTTTTGGTTTGAGGTTTGTGGGTTTGTGGTTGGAGGTTTGTGCGTTTGCTGTTTGTGGGCTTGTGGATTTGTGGTTTTAGGTTTATGTGTTTGAGGTTTGTGGGTTTGGGGTTTTAGGTTTGAGGTATAATTTTTGTGGGTCTGAGGTTTGAGGTTTGTGGGTTGGAGGTTTGTGGGTTTACGGGTTTGGGGGTTTGAGATTCGTGGGTTTGAGCTTTGTGAATTTGAGGTTTGTGTGTAAAGATATCGCCGATTTCATGGTTTGGAAAGTTTCGCAATTTCGTGGTTCAGCTACTTTGGCAAGTTCATATTTTTTTTTGTTAGTTTTTTACAGAAAACTAAAAAAGTAGCAGTTCTACATGAAATTATAATTCGTTACGAGTATTATAAAAAAAATTTATTAGAATCGGTCAAAAATTGAGCAGTCAGCAGAATTTTGAACAAAATTTGGTAAAAACACTCACTGTGTGTCTGCATTGATTTTATAGATTGAGTGGCGCACAAAAAGATCTTTATTTGAAAACTCTTTTGGTGGTTCGTTTATAATTATTCAACAATTCAAAAAAATGAAAAAATAAAAAATACCTGGTCATTGACATAAGCTTTAAACGTATATTTCTATGGGTGGGTACCTGGGTACCCGGGTGTTGAAATCAAGTACCTGTAGTTCGAGCTTGATATTTTTATCTCTATAAGGCCTAAAAATTTTTTTTACTATCCTATTCCATTGCAAAAAAGTTAAATCGCGACGATCTGGACGCTTAAGAGCGAATTCCGTAGGGAACGTGAAAATTTTTTTGAATGAGTACGGAAGTGGGTACCCGGGTACCCGGGTGTTGACATAAGGGTTAAACAAGAATAATAAAATTTTAAGGAAGATTTACTTTTTAGGAACAATTTAAGTTTATGCTAGCCCTTTTTACCGGAAATCGGTTATTTTACACAAAAATCATTTGACTTAGAAATTAAACTTAGAATTTTGGACAGCTTTAGTATATTAGTGTTTTTCGTCGGACTTTGAGAATTTTGATGTTCACTTTTAACTTCAGGGTTTAATGAATTGAAAATAATTGAATTATTTCAAACGTTTCAAGGTAAACACCGATGGTTCTTATCAGCTAATTTGATTAAATCTGTAAAAATTACATCATTTCTTGTAGGTACGCAATGCACAGTTGAAAAAGTTACATTTTGGTTGATACTGCAGTGGATACTGCAGTGGTAAATAATTATTTATACATTCTTGAAAGATTCTTAGGATATAGATTTGAGAAAAGCTTTTATTACACTGTAAGGTAGAAGAAATATTTTAAAGAATTCAAACAACATTTTAGCTAAAGAATTCTTAAAATAAAATTATATAGCGACGTACATTTGATGAAAAATTTGTATGGATTTTCTGTTTCCTAAGAAATTGTCTATGACAGCTTCCACTGACAAACATGTACCTCTCTCAAGTTCACTCAAGCTCTTTTCGAAATCACAGTCCAGCATCAGTTGTCGGATTTGTGGTCCATCAAAAACTCCCTCCCTAATTTTAGCTTTACTAAGCTCAAGGAATTTCCTTTTCAAAAAAAGAAAATCTGCTTCTCCGTTATCATACATCGCTTTGATGTAATTTTTCACAATCCCGAGCTTCATATGTAATCCTGGCAGGAAGATCTTATGGGGGTCAACCAGCAATCCGAGGAGGATTCCTATTCTTTTCAAATCATCACAGATAAACCATTCATGTAGCTCGGAATCTATTTTGCCAAGTAAAAGTTTCATGACATCATAGCACTCTGTCATATTGGGGGCATGAGCAACGGGTATTGATGGATATTCGTTTCTGTCGTGCAAGAGAACGGAGGCCAGATTCGGATTCAGCACAAAAAACCACTCAGAAAAAGACATATCTCATTCCAAGAGCACGTAGGTCACATTTTGTTGATCAGTGCAGTAGTACATGAAGAAATTAATTTCTTTATTTCCCATCAAGCAGTTGGTCTTACGAACAAAGAGTTGAATTTTCAATGAAGGGAGAGGAATTTTTTTTTTAACTTAAAAGTATTTAAATAGTTATTTGTGATACAAGTGCGCAAAATAGGTGATTGTGTGCGAGTTTGAATTTTGCAGTATGAGCCGGAAGCTCGAAGCATGAGTCGGTGGTTAGCGCACAAGCGATGCGAGTGCGAAAACGTAGACGAGTGCTTCGAGCTGCAGGCGAATGATGCAATCACATGAATTACCAATCACCTATTTGCACGTGTATCATACGCTATTTTTTGCAACGCCCGTGCGAAAAAGTTGTTAGGAGGAGGTAACGAAAAATACTAATTTTATATTGCATAGAGTGAAGTAAAGAAATTTTGTTGAAAAAAAATATAAAAAAAAAATTCAAAAAAGTTTGGAAACAAAATTATCTGAAAAAAATGTTGGCGCTTATGCTCTTCTGCCTGGGGGGGGGGGGGGCTACGAAACCCTAAAAACAAAACTTCAATGATTAAAAGATTTGTTCAAGTTAAACCTAAATTTATTTCAAGAAGATACCAACACCAGTGTTTAAAGTTACATATGCCAGTGTCTAAAGTACCTCATCTCGAAAGTGAGCATGCGCAGCTTTTTCAACAGTGCCTGCAGTAAATCATCTTCAAATTGCGCGTGCGCGAAAATTGTTTCGCACACAGTCTGCTCAAATAAGGTCCTTTAGGCACCATTTAGAAGCATGAAAACGTCAACTTTTGAGGTGGGTGTTGCTAAAAAAATGTCATGAAGTTTATATAAATTCCAGGCGATTTTCAATGAATTCAGAATATTATTACTTTATTTATTCAATAATTTGTCTTTCGACCAAAGATCGATACAAATGAGTAACAATATAAGATACAAATAAAAAAAAAGTTATTATATGAAGCCAGTATAAACAGCAGAATAGAATAAAGTAGGTTACCAAAATTGTATGAGGGAGAAATTGCTTAAAAGTATTGAGACAATTTTCCAGAACGAATGCTATAATTTGTAGAAACCAAGGGACGTACAATGCAACTTCGTGCAGCTCTTGTGGAAAATTAGAGTTTAAAAGAGTCAGCCAATACTGACTTTTGACTGTCGTGGTTGTGGTATAAGTTGAGCCATAATAGAAGTTATATAAACAGGTTATTTAAGAGGCAGATATGATTGAAAGTCCGAATAGAGTTTAAGTTGTGATAAGATTTAGGGACTACTTGAATGGACGGATATTTCGTAGCCAGAACGCCAGAGATAGTCAGAAAAGTTATTTAGAAAAATATTAATATTTTCATCGAGTGACACAGAATCCAAGTCAAGCCACATTTGCTCCGAATTACTTCGGGTGAACATATTTTTGAGCTGGAGAACCCAATTATACTTCTGAGTGCCATCAGGCTTTAACGACTTTGCCTGCAATTTCAGGAAACATCTTTTAGGATATCTATTATCAGGCATACCTAGAAATCTCGACAACTATCTTAGCGCTGACTCAAAGATATCGTAAGCTAACCGTAGTCTAGCTGTCTCTGAACGGAGGGCGAAAATTGGTGTGTATAATAGTATGTAAGCCTAGTATTTTCTTTAAAAAAAGGACTGTAATCTCTCGACTAAATCAAAGTACCTTAATTCCCAGACTTTTATTGCGTGAGAGAGAACACTAAGCGTTAGGCTACGAAAGAGGGTAGTATCAGTTTGCCAAGCATTAGATTTAGATGTAAATGAAATTCTTAACACAGCAGCCATAGAAATATTCGCAGCATATATTCTCTTTATAAACTCTTTATAAGCCTTTTTGAAATCTATATAAAAAGCAAAAATTCGTCGGTTTGGGATAGACAAATGAATCAGAATTCCAGAATTGAGGTTCAAAATATGGTCTATACAACTTCTTTCAGGCCTGATACCAGTCTAATTTTCTGGCAGAATGTTTACCTCCTTAAACCACGCAGTCAAACTTGTCAACAGAATCTGGAAGAAGGTCTTAGCAATACTTTTTACAAGGGCAATTCTCCGGTAATTATGAGGATCAGATTTATCGTTCTTTTTATGCAGCATAAATACATGAATCTTAGCCCAGATAGATGAGACTCTTTCCTCAATTCAGATCACGTCGAAGAGGCGCCCTAAGTACTGTACCCAATTTTTTGTAAGGTTTTTGGAAAATTCATTGGGAAATATATTGTTAGTCAAAGGAGCCCGCAACCTTAATCTATTGACCGCTGTCAAAAAATACCTAGGATTATTACAAGTCGCTAATAAATTCAACAGTGAAGATATGCATTGCCTTTTCTTGGACTCACGTAACTCCAGAAAAGATCTTTTTATTTCTAGGCATTTTGCCACCTCCGAGTTGGTAAAACCCAACCTTTTAAAGACATTCAATGATTCTTCAAGCTTAGGGTGCATGAATCTACATTCTTTATTATCCCAAGGCTTATTCCCTGGAGTACGCCAGTTTGGGTTTACAAGTGAATCTATCTTATCAGCGGCAGTTTAAGTGCGCAGAGTTCTTAGAAATAGACATTTCGTGTATAGTCAAATTTACGGTTAGCATCACAAATTATTTTATTATATATAAATAAGTCTCTATTTACACTTGCCTCCATCTGCATGGAATACGAAATATCAACCCGAACTGAATTCAGAATAAATTCCAAAAATAAGAAGAAAACAATGTGTTGTGTGAACTTCAAGCACAGTGAGCCTCACTCATCTTAAACCTGACAGTTCTGTAACACGACTTTTCTTCTCAGAATACCTTTCTCATGATTTTAAAGTATTTTACACCAAAAACGAAAATGAAGTTTCAATTCTTTTTTTTAAATTCATTCAACAAGAAACATGATTCCTCTATTTCTTTTCGCAGAATTGAGTTCGCAGTCAAGCAGAGATTGCCCTGATACTCACGCCCAGTTCACTGTCGCTCTTCTCCTTCTCGTCGTATACCTCAGGCTCCTGAGGAGCATCCTCTTCGCGCCAGGAACAGGTAAATATAAAATATTTAAATGTTGTGTATGAGAAGGAGAAGAACCAGGATTGCGTTCGCTATTAGGAGTCCATTCAGACTGTAGTGAATCGTCATTTGCAAAAGCTTCAATAAAAGTTCAGGGGAAAATTGGGTGAAGTATGCCTACTTGACAATATCGCATTTCATCTCAGGTCAAATTATCAATTTCGCTGCTTATCATATTTATTTTAATTCTCGAACGAACTCTATTTGCCAAATATTTTCCACGAAGAAACCCGTAGTAGACTTTAATAAGTGGGTAGTACTAATAAATAGTGGGTAGACTTTCGTATTTTTTTCTGAGAGTTTTCATTTGAATTGTTGTTCTTGAAAATTGTATGTCAATGCAAATAACAAACTTTTACGTACCAGGTTATAATTTTTAATCATAAAAACCTGCCCTATAACCATTAAGTATCAATGATGAAAAGGGTCTTCTTTTCAATAACTGACGCACTGACTCTAGTTTTGATTCCAATGCATTCAAAGTAAAAGGGAATGAATGTCCTCCTGGTCGGCCTCCTTCTTCTCAAATTCTTGGATACGCACTTGGACAACTTGGATACATTCGGCTTATTCCCCGCAGAAATCAGAATATACGATTCGAATTTCGAAGATACGTTTTTCCTGCTAGTTATCAAATTAGATTGCGAACAGAAGAAAAGACCTATGTTCCCATGCCAAACCAAGAACATATTGTTTTATCACTATCCAATGGTGATATTTTTGCAATATTAGAGCATAGCGGGTTTCTTCGTGGAAAATATTTGGCAAATAGAGTTCGTTCGAGAATTAAAATAAATATGATAAGCAGCGAAATTGATAATTTGACCTGAGATGAAATGCGATATTGTCAAGTAGGCATACTTCACCCAATTTTCCCCTGAACTTTTATTGAAGCTTTTGCAAATGACGATTCACTACAGTCTGAATGGACTCCTAATAGCGAACGCAATCCTGGTTCTTCTCCTTCTCATACACAACATTCACCTGACCAAACTTCTCTTCAGGAGCTTTCTCTTCATAGCGAAGCCAGGTGTCCTCCTGGGTGGCCGTCTTCTTCTATTGTACTTGGATATACACTTAGACAACTTGAATACATTCGGCTTATTCCTCGCACAAATAAGAACCTACGATTTGAATTTCGAAGATACGTTTTTCCTGCTGGTAAACCAATTAGGTTGCGAGAAGGAGGGAGCTGTACTCCCGTGCCAAACCAAGAACATATTGTAGTATCAGCATCCAATGGTGACATTTTTGCAATATTAACGTATAGCGGGATTCTTCGCGGATTATTTTCGACACATAGAGCTCATCCGAGAATCAAAATAAATATTATGAGCGGCATAGTTGATAATTTGACCCCAGATAAATTTCGAGATTGTCCAGTTGGCAAAAATCATCCAATCTTCCCTCAAAGTTTTACTAAAACTTCAGCAAAACGCGATTCACTACAGTTCGTCTGGAATCCTAAGATCGAATGTAACCCTGGTTCTTCTTCTCCTGATAGACGACATTCACCTGCCCAAATTCTTATCAAATCAGAACCAACGATTTGAATTTCGGAAACACGTTTTTCCTGCCTATAAACCAATTCAAATGCAAATAGATCATACAAACCATGTGCTTGGACCAAACCAAGAATATATTGACAGGCCTTCTTCTCATGAGGTATGAGGATTTGCCCTTGGGCAACCTTAATATATTCGGCTTATTTCTGAGACAAAACAGAACCGGCCATTCCAGTTACGAAGATACTTTTTTCCCGCCGATGAAGAAATTCGATTGCTTGCAGGAAATGCTGAATTTGTAATCACGCCAAACCAAGATTATATTGTGTTATCAAAATCCAATTGTGACGTTTTTGCAATACTGGAGTATAGTGGGAACATCATGTAGGCAGATATTACCCAATCTTCCCATCCCTTTTTATGAAAGTTGTTACGAATTTTGATTCACTGCAGACTGTGTTTCATTAATTCAATAAGAAAATTGTAACATTATTATTATTATACCATTAAGCCATTTTCCTTTCGGGGTAGGCACATAATAATCCTTGTAACCTGTAGTTGGATCAAAATTAAATTAAAACATTGAAACATCATTGTATTTTTTTCTGAGAGTTTTCATTTGAATTGTTGTTCTTGAAAATTGTATGTCAATGCAAATAACAAACTTTTACGTACCAGGTTATAATTTTTAATCATAAAAACCTGCCCTATAACCATTAAGTATCAATGATGAAAAGGGTCTTCTTTTCAATAACTGACGCACTGACTCTAGTTTTGATTCCAATGCATTCAAAGTAAAAGGGAATGAAATAAAAAAAGATAGAAAATTTCAAAGCATTCAAGAAAACAAAAGCGATTTCATATTTGGCTTACCCCAACTTATAGCTACCGCCACACTTCATTCGCCCAGAGTGGGCAAGGATTAGATTTCTCGTTTCTTGTATAGGATGTAACTTGACAGGTTCACACCTTTCCCTGGACCGTTGCACTTCGTCAAGAACTTTACTGGGACCTATTCGCCGTTTCTAATCTGGGTGCAGGAAGCTGATTCGGAAAATCGACACATCCTTCACCGTAGCAACCGATCTCTAATGGTTTTGAATTTTAATGGCTACACGTCTGTACGCCGTTATGTCACTTGAATTTGCGCTCTGTCCTTCGTCAACTGAAGATCCAAAATTGTCTTACGTCCTTTCATAGATCTGGCTGTGTGAGTCAATTTTGTCAAATTATGTCCGATGATGTCGTCATTTGATGCCGTCCCGGTTCGTCTGAATGTCGTAGAAACGCATTTCTGTTGGTGCAGCTTGAAGGACGAAGTCCACTTATATTAATTCAAAAAGAAAAAGTCGGGCCGAACTACTGTTTGGAAACGTCGTCTCTGGCCAATGTCTGACTTCGATTATTAAGGAAGTCGCGACCCACCTCAGTTACGCGCCGAGTGCAGACGGGCATCAGGAACCGTGTTTTTTCGGATTTCGTAGTACTCCTTGTCAGTGCCAGAAATAGTAAAGACATACGATGAGACTTTCGAGTGTGACAAGGTACAAATGCATAGGTGAGGTAGGGAATTTTCGCAAGCGTTGCCAAGTTTGATTTGATGTTCGTTGTCAAGGTACAATTTGGGAAGGAACCGAAGAGGGAAGCTATATTAGGAATCGCTGACTTCTAAAAAATGCTGACTATCATATCGTGACTCAGAGACACCTTTGATACCTTCAATTTGATATTTTTAAATTATAATTTGAATTTGATTGACTAGCTATTAATAATTGTTTCCAGTTCAGTTCATCTATTTCAGTAATTTATAACTGTCCATTGTCATCAGTTAATAATTGTGAAAATAATGATTGAGGGTTAATTATTATAAATCAGATCAGCTTTTCAAATAAATCGTTTGTTCACATAGGAAGGACGCTGGGAGATGATGAAATCCACCTACTAAAACGGTAGGTAAGAGACCAACCCTGGATATTTTGCTTATTTTACCCGAAAACTAGGTAAAAATTAACAGTCCTTTCCCATGCTAGTTGGATTAATTATTTTCCCAGAGTAAAATTTCGGAGCGACGTAAAAAGGTAATAAACTTACAAGATAACGTGTTGGAACGTGTCACAACTTAATTTATCGTTGGTTCATATACTTTTTGTATAAACGTATACGGGATTGGTAGTGATTTCTAAATTCTTCATTTACACGAGCGTGAGAATATTGTACATTTGTGTAACATTTTTTTTAATGTTACACTTCCACTTCTGAAATTTTGGACTTTTTGCATTTTAACACTTAGGGGCATTTTCTTTTTCTTTTGTTTATATAGGGATCACTCACTATCACAAATTACTTCACATGGGTTGAAGCGTTTGAAACAGTAGTTGTACCTTGGGCAGGGGCATCTCTGATACTCTTGATGTATTGGCTGCTTTTTCAGTAGCCCGCTGGATGATTTCCTTGGAAAGGATCTAACTTGACTTCGTGTCAGTGGCTCTTGGAGATATTTTTGTATTCTAACTTATTTCCATGGAGTTGTCCGAAGTCAGCTTCTTCGATATTTTGAGTTATTCGTTTGACGTCACTAATACTGCACCTTCTGGATCGCTTCTTCCTAATACAAGCGACACAGGCCTCTAATTTCTTCTCGATCTCCCATAAAAAGTCTACATTTTATTGTCGGTAGGTAACGTCTTCTTTTGATGATCTCAGAAGCATTAATTCCGTGATGTTAATCTTCTTCTTATTGTGTCCAAATACAGGTGTCTAAATACAGGTGACTAGATCTACGGCGATAGATCTAGAAGTAAAATTTATATGCGCCCGGTCAGAGTTTGTTATAAATATTTTTTGAGGTACGGATATTGAATGAATATTTTAGAGTTGATAATCTGATTTCTCGAGAAGTGGTATATCTAGTACAAGTCTTAAAGAACTATTCCTCACCATGATCGTTGATCTTCATAATTGCGACAATTTCTTGATACTGACTCTTGGTCCTCGAGTAGGAAACATGAGTTTGGGAGCATGAATTTGTACATGTCGATGTGCAGCCCCTGGTTGGTTGGTGGTTACATGAAAATAGTGGTTCCGGAGGCCAATATTTTAATCCTCGCCATAGAATCATTTCAGAATGAATGATTCTGTGCTTCTTTAGTAGAGAATTTTCGAAAATAACTGTAAAAGTTATTTTGTAGTGAACTTTACCACCACCTGAATGAATTAGGAAAAATTGTGGAGAGAAGAAGAAACATTCAATCAGTGCACCAACCCGGAATTATTTTTGGACAAGATAATTCTTGGGTAATCATGGGCTTCATTAAATTTATTCGAATGGATTACATTTTCAATTTTTCGTTTCTGCTCTAGCTTTAGTTTTAATTCCTGCGTTTACCGTGTTCCACAAAAGACTCATGCCTAATCATAATTATACAGTTTCCTTATATCGGTGAAGGAAAATAATACATTGTTTTCATTCTTTTAACCGGCTTACATGTTGAATACCTCACGCTTGTCGGCTTGTTTCATAAATCGCCAGCCGTATTCACTTTATAGAATTACATTATGATTATCGGTTAGTCCTTCGACCTGGTATGGACCATGACATCGGGAATCGAATTTTTTATCGCGTACATTCTGCACCACGTATACAAGATCATTCACTTTCGCGTTTGGCGGTCAAGCCTTTTGATCATAGTACTTCTTTGATCTTTCCTTAGCATGAATTAGATTCTTTGCTTCGATTTTTTGCATCTCGTTCAATCGGACAATTAGGTCATGCGAGTAGGTGCAAGAAGTTCGGAGGTGGTATTCAGATGGAAGCGAGGTGAGTACCCGTGCGTTTCTTCTGAAAACTAATTCGAATGGAGTAAACTGCGTCACTTCATGAACCTACGTGTTGTACGCAAACATGGCGAATGGGAGCGGTTGTCTCAGTCGTCATAATCGTTCGCGTAATGTTTGATGTAATTTGTTAAAACTCTATAGCTTCTCTCCAGGGATCCAATCGTTTGACGACAATACCTGAAAGTCGTCAATTGTTTTACGTTCAAAAGTTTTTCCATTTTCCTCATAAATTCACTCACGAAGGCTTTTTCTGGATAACTCAGGATGCACTTCGGGGCACCGGGGTGATAGGAGAGGTGAGTAGCAACGTAATTGGTACCACTATGCAATACTTGCTAAAGTCGTCCTGCACAGTTAGTATATGCCGGTTCCAATTTGGGGTTGTGGGGAGCTTTCCTACAGTGTTAAGTGACACTTTGTCAAATACGCCAAATGGTGTATCGGTAATCACCATTGGTTTGTACGTACGGGCTCTCATGAGTTTATTCGTCAGACGACTACGAAAATTTTTTATGTAGTTGTTTATTTGGTACAGCAGGCCTAGCCATGTGAATCGTTCTCGGACGCACCTATGCGTTTTTGGCATGCATTTGTGTCCTCCTACTAGACTTTCGTAACATTTTATTTTTATTTCTGTTCTTAAGTCCTCCGGGGCACTTAAATTCTACCATGACAAAGATTGAGCTGAATATTACCACGTGATAGAATAGAGGTGAAGGTGTCGCGCATGTTATCTTGGAGCAGCGAACCAAGAGAGTCCCCTGAGTTTGCTATACCTCATTTTTTCTGTTCATCTTTTTCTAGAGCGAGGAGAAGGTTCCCTAGACCAGCAATCACGTCTCTCTAGTCACTTTTATCGAAATTTTTCGTTTCTGCAACGATATAATTCGTCTTGTATTGACCGTTATGAGTGGCCAGGACTTATCCCTTCTGAGTTCGGCTTTCCCAGAGGTCTTATAGATCAAGACGCTCGGAAGCCACCAGGAGCTTGACGACCGGATAAGCAGGTTTGCAGTCTGCTTAAGTATAATGGACGTCATTATCGCGGCGATATGTCAATGGCTATTCCCACTGATGCTTAACGTTAGAGCCTTCAGCTTGATATGAGCAGATTTCTGAGGATACTTTTTTTCGTTCTGCGATTTAGGTGGGTCTACATAGAATACCTCCAGGTTCAGTTTTGTAACCGGTGACAGCAATTTTGATACAGGGTCCTTTATCTGATGAGAATTAATTTCTTCGGAAACGCCCGTAAAACGCACGCTATTTTGTCGCTGAATTGTTATGACCTTAATACGGCCTTAGTTTGTATGGCTTTTAACTTTGATCATGATTTCGTCATCATAAGATTCTCCGCAGGGATCTTGCTTGTTCAATTCTTCCAGAAGTTCTTCATTATTTTTAGCTTCAGAGACATGACTGCAAGGAATCTAAATGAGGAAATCAATACCTCCATTAACGCAGAACCCGGATTGGTGTTCTGCAAGTAATTTGTTAAACTTTTTTATTGATGTTCCCAAATCCTCCAGATTAAATCCGTGAATCGCCTCATCATCGCTGTCTTCGCTGTTTACCTGAGGTGGGCTGTTATCTACTATGACTTGTTGCGGAGGTGTAGGGTCCTTATGATGAAAAATTGAAGTTTCTGTCTAGGAGGTGCTGGTTCCTGATACGGAATCTTCCTCTGTTCCCTCTTCCTTCATTTCCTTCTATCCCTTGGTGGCCAGGAACATAATAACATGTCAACTGTAAGGGTTCTGAAGCCAATTTTAGTTCTAAGAATTCGTCTTTTTTGACAACGGGCATTCGTGTCGCAGTTTCCTAGCCGTTCTCTTCCTGTTCAGGCATTCAGACTTTTGCACTGTCGATGAGAAACTTGGAATCTGTATTAATTATGAGTTGTTGGATTCCTGCGCCTGTGGCCCTCGTAGCGGCTACCATAGCCACTTTGATTTCTGCCGCGTTGATTTTTTGGCGTCCTGTAACTGCTATCGAGACGTTTAGGGGAAGGTTTTTACTAAACCATGGAGCCTTTGGAGGTAAGGAGTAATGCATAAATTACGAAACGCAATTTTCCGACAATTTTGACCACCCCCCCTATGTAACGCTTTTTCCGACTTTTCCCTGTAGTTTTTCACCATTATGTAACACTAAGCTAGGCCCCCCCTCCCCCCAAAAAGTGTTACGTAATTTATGCACGGCCCATAAACGCGGGGGTGCGCTTCCAGGTGGGCCTTTGGAGGTCGATTGCGCAGGTCCTACGTCTGACAGAACGCTGTAACTCTTTCTAAGAACGGGGGCAACAGAATCTTCATTAGGCGCTACTTCAGGCGATGATTCCGATAGAGAGGACTCTTCACTGGGGGAGGGCATTTTTTTTATGTTGAGTCTAGGATTGCGATTTCGTAGCCTTGAAGTAATTGATCTTCTGCCCATGTCAGGTGCCTTAAAACCGCTTGTAGGTCGGAAACTGTCGTCTAGGTTTAGAACTGGCCTTTCCTTCTTTCTTGGATTCAGCTGATGTTTATCAACGTGCACTGACCCACCGAGGACAAAGACGAAGATACTAAAGATCTTTTCTACGAAACAATTGAACAGGTTTCCGACAAGTTCTCAACGCTTGACGCAAAAATAGTATTGGGAGATTTCAACGCGAAAATTGGAAAAGAACCGATGTATAGGCCAACAATAGGATCAGAAAGTTTGCATGACGTCAGTAATGCTAATGGAACTAGAGTAATAAACTTTGCAGCTTCGAAGAACCTTGTTGTCAAAAGCACATATTTTAAGCATAAAAATATACATAAGGCCACCTGGACATCACCAGATGGTATCACTCACAATCAGATTGATCACGTTCTAATTTACGGAAGACGTCATACAAAGATTCTCGATATAATATCGTACAGGGGAGCGGATTTAAATTCAGACCACTTTCTCGTGATAGCAAAACTAAGATCTAGGCTAGAATTAAGTAAGAAAACAAGCCGCACAGAGCCAACAGTTCGTTTCAATATAGATAGGTTCAAAACAGCAACAGAAACATTAAATTATCAAGTTGAGATTTCTTATAGTTTTGACGCTCTCCAAGAACAGAGAGCCGATAACGATTATTACGAGGAGGACCCGGAAACTTTATGGAGCAATATGAAAAAGGCGATAAAGACAGCCGCGAAACTTACGATAGGTTTAAAGAAAGTAACCAAAAGCAAACCATGGTTTGACGAAGAGTGCAAACTTTGGTTTGAAAAACGTCGGAAGGCCAAACTAATTAGTTTACAAAATAAGTGCGATCAAACACGTAAGAAGTATCTCGAGATTAGTAAAAGTACAAATAGGCTTCATAGATCCAAGAAAAGGGAGTGGGAAAAGAATAAAATACTAGCAATAGCAACGCATAAGAAACAAAATAACCCGCGTAAGATGTACAGGGGAATAAATTTTATGAGGAAAGGCTTTCAAAGTAGAACGGAAGTAATGAGGGACGAGAATGGCAATCTAGTAGCAGATGCGATAGAGAGACTGAATTCATGGAAAAACTATTTCGATAAGTTATTAAATGTACGCGAAGCCCCCGTAGAAGGTAATCTCGGTGAAATCCACACTGCCGATCTATTAATTGATGATCCTACTGATATAGAAATAGAAATGGCCATAAAGAAGTTGAAAAATAACAACGCCGCGGGCATCGACGACCTACCGTCAGAACTGATAAAAATGGAGGCCCTTGCATCACCAGGAAAATTTGTAAATTAATACGCGCAGTTTGGAAAACAGAACGCATGCCGGAAGAATGGAATACCTCTATTATTATTCCTATCTCTAAAAAAGGCGATAAAACGAACTGTAACAATTATCGGGGAATTTCACTTGTGCCGTCGTGTTATAAGATCCTGTCCAATGTAATTTTAAGTAGACTAACTCCTTTTGCTGAAGAAATCATCGGGGATTACCAGTGTGGATTCCGCCGAAACCAATCTACAAGCGATCAAATGTTTACAATTGCACAACTGTTAGAAAAGAAATGGGAATTTAATGAAGTAGTGCATCAGCTATTTATCGATTTTAAAAAATCTTACGACTCTATTATACGCTCACGAATGTACTGGATCCTAGCGTTCTTGGGCGTACCGAGAACATTAGTTAGACTTATCGAAATTTGCTGAAGCAGCAGTAGCGGTAGAATACGTGCAAACGGAAGTTTATCTGAAGAGTTTTCGATCCGCGATGGCCTAAAATAGGGCGATGCGCTTTCGTGCGTCCTTTTCAACTTAGTTTTAGAATACGTGGTCAGACAAGTACATGTGAATCCGACCAGTGCTACCCTAAATGGGATAATACGAATTCTTGGGTATGCAGATGATCTCGAATTACTAGGGGATGATAAAGAAACCGTAGCTAAAAATGCATAAATCTTGATCACAAAAGCCAAAGATATTGGGTTGGAAGTTAGCGAATCGAAGACGAAATATATGACCGTCGTCAGATCTGAACAAAGTAATGTAGGCGGGGATCTAATGGCCGGAAATATGAAATTGCAAAGGGTTAACGAGTGTAAATACATCGGGTTAATAGACCCGAGGTATTTAAACTCGTTAATCTCGTTACCCTCCTTAAACTCGTTAACGTTATTATTTCTGCTAGTTATAATAGTAACTAGCAGAAATAATATTAAAATGGAAATCAACGCGCGGCTGCACGCTGGAAATGGGTACTAGTATGCAGAAAACACACTACTAAAATCATGATTGCTATCTAGAAACATCAAAGTAAGAATTTACAAAACAATAATAATGCCGGTCGTCATGTACGGGTCTGAAACGTGGGCGCTGACGAAAGGAGAGGAGGATAGGTTTAGAGTTTTTGAAAATAAAGTACTTAGAAAAGTCTATGATCCAAAGAGGGACGAAGAGACTGGTGAATGGAGAAGACTGCATAATGATGAGCTGCACGCTCTCTACGGGTCAGTCAATAAAAATAGAGTAACGAAAGCGCGTAAATTAAGATGGGTGGGGCATGTAGCAAGAATGGGCAATGAAAGATCAGTGGCGCAAGTTTTAAGAGGGGAACCGATTGGTAAGAGACCTCTAGGCAGACCGAGAAACAGATGGGAGAATAATGTAAGGGATGATCTAAAAGAACTAGGACATGATTACTCAAACTGGATGGAGGATGCTCAGGATAGAGATGCGTGGCGGTTGCGGGTAGAGGAGGCGATGAACTTTCGAGTTCGAATCGCTAATCTATAATAATAATAATACTTAAGAAGTCTGGTGCCCGGATCTTCAAAACCAAAAGGCTTTCTCCTTATCGTATGTAGCTTATTCCACAAGCGGTCATTGCCTTTATTTCATAGGGGATAGGCATGTCCATCCCGTCCTTTTCTTGTGAGAGGATACTCTGACAGACAGCTCCTACTTTGCAGGGATTGTGGAAATTTTTTATCGCTGTTATTTTTGATGGTTTAGGTTTGACTCCATGCGTTCCAGTCATGTGATCTATACATGCCACTTTTTTTCGAAAGATGTCACATTTATGTACCTGCAACTTTAGGTTTTCTTGCCGTCAACGTATGAAAAGGCGTTTCGCCATCGTGTGGTGCTTTTCAGCACCACACGATCCTATGTATTCCTTTTAATAATCGTCTTCATCCGATTCCGTTGGCTCGAAATTAAGAGATTCTTCCCCTTGAATATATGATGATGATTGAATGATTATGGGAATGATTTCGCGGTTAGTTCCTTGATATGGGAACAAAGGGTTCAATTTCCGATTTCAATCTTCTTTTTTCTTCCTCGAATTCTTCGTCTAGAAAACGGAATTGGTGTACTGGGTTAGAGACCGTGACAATAGCATGGCTACTGGAGAATCTTCTAGTTGGTCCCGGGTTCGAAATACCCTGTGGAGTTCACTAGATCGTTTACAGTTCGTGGACGCTGCTGAGACTTGGAGCTCGTCAGGGCGACTTGCTGATGAGCTATATTGAAGTTTACATTTTTCTGGTCCTCACTGCCAGAAGGCACCGGTAATGCTCCATGGCAAATTCACCTTCTTTTTGTTTGTTTCAAAATTCGCATACGGCTAGGTCTGGCTCCTTCTGCCTTAACCCTCTACTTTGTCACATCCAAAAAGGGTTCTTGTGCCACCCCATAGGTGGGGCTTGATATCTCTGAAGTGGAGATATACTTCTTCGACATGTAAAACATACTCGTATGTTTCCGCTGAGTCCTTTAAAGGACTCGTATACACGAAGGTCACCATTTCCTCCAGAAGTCCACAAATGAAAGCCTTCAAGGCGTTGTCTTTAACTGGCTTAATCATTAATTCGCTTTTCTCAACTTGCACCGAATTGTGTATGTGCCTTTAACGTGTTCGTGCGTGTATTTTTCTTGAAAATTAAGAACAGTATTCAATTTCTTACTCCTTATACGTTCCCACGCCACGCCTATTAGTTTACTGGGCACTATCTTCATGAAACCAGCTCGATTATTATCTGAAGGTATGTAGACAGCTAACTATGTCTTGCGAGAACTCTTTCAAGGGGATTTCAGTCAAAATGAGGGATGTGGTCTGTAGCTTGCTGTAGTGTGATTTGTTCGAGAAATGACAACATTCCTCGCCTTGCATCGAGGTTCGACGGTGTGCCACGGGGGTTGATATTAGGAGTTAAACCGGGTTTAAGATCCTTATTCCTTGAATAATTTAAATTTTTATTTTGCTTAAGATTTAGATGTTCATTAGTCATGTAGCAGGTTCAAGAAATTCTAGAGTAAATTTTAAAAATTAAGTAATGTGTTTTGAATGATCAACATTGATCCACTTCGTCAACAAGTTCTGGCAAGAGGTTTGTGAACTTTTTCAGATCCTTAATTAACTCTTTCGAAGGAAAAAGAAACCTTCCTTAAAAAATTACAGGCGGAACGCGCTAAATGCTTTTCAAGAACTACTAATGCTTGAATTATTTCCGCAATGACAATTAACAATTCGCTTTAGGCAATTAGTTGTCTTATAACCACCAAGATCACGCGTCATATAAAGTAGGGTTTAAGTTGAGAGGTGTGAACGTAAGGTAATTACTGATACTACCGCTTCAGCCCTAACAAAAAAAGAATTGAACATCGTATGGAATTAATTGTCGTTTGTGATTTCTTTTAATTCTAACATGGGCCCTAAGGTCAGAGGGTTGACAAAACGATGTTCGATCTTACCTTGTTTTTGTTTTGATTGTGACTATTTAACTGCGCGTATAGCAGATTTTTTTGTGGGTACCTCAAAAACATTCACTTGTCCAATCATTGGTTATTTATCGGAAAGAAAAGACTCGTCTCATTATTTAATAATTCTTAGAATTTCCGAGATAATTTGAAAACCATTGGATCTCGTCGTCCAAACTTTGAAAATTCTCATTTCAAGCTACTGAAACTGAGTTTTGTTCCCCGACTAATTCCAGTAATCTTATTTCGCATCTAGGTTCACTTATAGTTGACTCAGTTTTTAGCTGTGATCCTTTGGTAGACGGTGCTAAATTACTAAGGTCGAGTAGATCATAAAAATGTGGAATTTGATATCATGAGTCATTTCTATAAACAAAGGATATAAGAAAATGATCGGGGTGGATGTTAAAAAACGAAAGGGAATAATCTTGATTTTAGTTATTGTTAGGTGATGAGTAAAACAAGAGATTTGAGGTGAAACATCTTCAAACTAAACACTAAACGATGAAACAATTTTTAGTTTTTGGACTTTGAAATCTATAATAATTACAGGGCCTTTTTGAGAAGGGATGAAAAGACTTTTACCACTGTTTTAGTTAATATGAAATTAAGCTAGCTTTTCATTATTCAAAGATCGAAAGTCAGCCTCATATAAAAAAGAATAACTGAAGAAAAAAAAAATATTTCAGAATATTTCAGGATGACCACTAAAAGTCTACAAAAAAATTCTTCGTCATTTCCCGGTTTTTTTCTGGTTCAAAAAAATATTTACCGGTGAATTCTCTACACCTGAATTAGAGAAATTTAAATAGTGACTCATTTTCAACTTTATTTAAAGAATTTAAGAAGCCCTAATATGAACATAACGCAGCCAGATGGTAGTATCGTCAAACTTGTAAACAGGCTACGTCACTTCAAAGTGAAAAAAACAAAATCATTTGCACACTAAGTGTACTTCGCCTTTACTTATTCACGTTAAAAATAATACCACACAAAAATCACGAAATTCAATTAAACATATCAGCTATGTGGGAACGCTATAATTATTTGCATACCTATCTATTTTACCTTACTAATTGTCTAATTACCGGAATTGCCAAGGATTTGGAAAATATTTTTACCTAATCACTTCCGTAGGAAAATAAAAATGTATTTTTTCACCATTCCATTCGTGAAATGATAGAATATTACTCTTATATTAGTTAAAAATTCGGTCTATAATTCAATTTTTTTAATTTTTACCAATTCAAATTTATTGAATATTTAATGAAACTATTACTGAAAATTATTATAATGATAATAATTTTGATTTCCACCGCAAGGATAAAAAGTTTGCTGAGGAAATAGATGATGGCCCTAGGTTTGGTAGCCTTTAGTAAGTCAAGAAGGCTCTCTTGATATTTTTATTGTCTAACATTGCTGACATATAATCCTTTTTGTTCAGTCCCGTGGATGTGGAGATGCACTTTTTTCTATAGAACAGATTTGAAATCATTTGAGAAAGCTCAATCACAAAACGACAGTCTTGCAGTATTTATAGTGTGGCTCACGATAAGAAGTCATATTAATTAGATCAAATACTTTCTTTCTATAAGTGTTTATCCCTCATTGGTACGAAACATTGAAAAATATGCTATTGAAAAAACAGAAAATGAAAAAATAAGGGTGCGATTATGTAACTGTTTCACATTTATTTTCACTTCCACTTTTACGAACTTCACATTGGATTTTTTAATTGTTGTAACGATTAAAATTGTAGAAAAGAGTACCAAGGTGAATTTCGAAAAAGTGGAAGAGTAAGTGAAAGTGAAAAAGTTACTTAATCATAAGTTAGTTAGTTAATTTTTTTAATTTATCATTCTCAGAGCTGCTACGGCCTAACTCTGTAGTTTTAGATGCTTCAATTAACTTTTCTGTTTAGCTACTTTTTTTTGTTACATGCATAGTTTATAACCAATTATAAGCAATACTTTCCATTTTAGATGAAAATGTAATAATTATAATGATCATAAGAAAATATGTAAAGTGATATACTTATCTCCGAAGGACAATCTTGAAACTAATAACGTCATCTCACATATAGGTGAGATAACGACTACTTACGTATATATTTGTACTCCGATGATGCAATAGAATATTCTTTGGTTACATTTGTTAACCCAATTATTCACAAAAGCATCGATCAGTTTTTCCTCTACTTTGCGAAAATGAGGGTGGTGAATACTTTTATTTTCACTCTGGCGGTCATCTCTAATTCTATAGGTGAATATACTAATATAATATATTAATCATTTTTTCTATATTTTATACAATACATGTATCAATATGTATAACTTTTTAAATTATTTGCGCTAACAAAAGCTCTCAAAAGTCGACACAGTCGACACTTTAATATAGAAGCTATTCTCTCTGGGTTAGAATTCCGATGATTGTTTACCCAGGTGAAAAAATTCTACGGTAAACGTTCTACGGAAATTCCATGTGGAAATACCATACGGAAATTCTACAAAAATTTCTACAAACTGATTTTGGAATAAGTTTGACTTCCGGTGATGAACTGCGCTCGCGGAAATCACACTCCGGACATGACACCCTTGCACCAAGTATGCGAACAACATCTTCTTCGAAAAAATTATGCTAACCATGTCAGAACCTTGCACCTACTGTGGGTTCCTCGAGGACACGAGATTAAACCAATGCCCCAGGTGTGAAAAGCACATCTTCTCCTGGGAAGTCTGGTATTTCCAATACTTTAGGGTCCCTGGAGTCAGTTCCGCGAAGATACGAGATCCAAACAATGCCCTAGGTGTAAAAAACTTACTTTAGATTCTCTGGAGTAAGTTCCTCGAAGACACGAAATTGGACCAATGCACCAGGTGTAAGAAACACATCTTCTCCGGGAAAATCTAATTTTTTACAGTACTTTAGGGTCCCTGGAGTAAGGTCCTCGAAGACAGGAGATTGAACCAATGCCCCATGTTTAAAAGACACATCTTCTCCGGGGAAGTCTGATTTCTACAGTACTTTAGGGTCCCTGGAGTGGGTTTCTCAAGGACTCAAAATTGTATCAATACCCCAGGTGTAAAAAAAAATCTTCTTCAGGGAAGTATGGTTTTTACAGCACTTTAGGGTCCCTGAAGTAAGTTCCTCGAGGACACAAGATTGAACCAGACTTCCCCGAAGGAGATGCGCTTTTCACATCTGAGGCATTGGTTAAATCTCCTGTCGTTAAGGAACCTACTCTAGGCACCCTGAAGCACTGTAAAAACCAGACTTTCCCGAAAAAGATGTGTTTTTTTACACACAGGGCATTGTTCAAATCTCGTGTCTTCGCGGAACTGACTCTAAGGACCCTAAAGTATTGGAAAACCCGGACTTCCCCGGAGAAGATGTGTTTTTTACACTTGGTGCATTGTTTCAATTTCGTGTCATCAAGAAACTTACTCCGGGCACCCTAAAGTACCGTGAAAAATTAGATTTCCCCAGAGAAGATGTGTTTCTTCCACCTGGCGCATTGGTTCAATCTCGTGTCTTCGAGGAACTTACTCCAGGGACCCTAAAGTACTGGAAAAAATTGGATTTCCCTGGAGAAGATGTGTTTCTTACACCTAGTGCATTGGCTCAATCTCATGTCTTCGCAGAACTGACTCCAGGGACCCTAAAGTATTGGAAAACCCGGACTTTCCCGGAGAAGATGTGTTTTTTACACCATGTGCATTGGTTCAATCTCGTGTCATCGAGAAACTTACTCCAGGCACCCTAAAGTACTGTGAAAAATTAGATTTTCCCAGAGAAAATGTGTTTCTTACACCTGGTGAACATATTTTTGAGTTGGAGAACCCAATTATACTTCTGATTGCAATTAGGCTTTAAGGACATTGCCTGCAATTTAAGGAAACACCTTTTAGGATAGCTATCATCAGGCATACCTGGAAATCTCGACAACCATCTTAGCGCTGACTTGAAGGCATCGTAAGCTAACTGTAGTCTACGTGTCTCTAAACGGAGGACGAAATTTGGCGTGTATGATGGCAAGCCTAGTATTTTCTTAAAGAAAAAAGACTGTAATCTCTCGACTCAATGAAAGTACCTTAATCCTTAGACTTTTATCGCGTAAAGAAGAACACTAAGCATTAGGCTACAAACAAGAGTATTCTTAGTTTTGCCAGGCTCTTTATAAAGAAGACACGAATCTAATGTGTTAACACCGAGATAGACGAATTCACTCACCACTTCCAGCTGAGTCTGTGCGTAGAAGAGTTTATATTCACATGGCTGACCTTTGCGGTATACCATTACTTTTGACTTTGCTTCGTTGACCGTTAAAAAATTGCTCATACAGTATTGCGCTATGAGGTTATTTTTTGCTTATAAGTCAGCCTGAGAGTAAGCGAATACGACTATATCATTAGCATAAACAAGCAGGATAACGTCACGAAACTGATCTATTGAAATTCCATGCACACCGTGATTTCTTAAGTACTCTGCTAGATCATATATAAAGAGCGGAGAAAGGAGAGGACTAAGGATCTCCTTGAAGCACCCCACAAGTGACCTTAACGGACGAAGTCAGACTTTTGTAAGTACGAATGGACATGTTAGCACAAATTCGTCGCCTTGGGATAGACAAATGGATCTGAATTCAAGAATTTGGGTTCAAAATATGGTCCATACAACTTCTTCCAGGCCTGATACCGGTCTGATTTTCTGGGAGAATGTTTACCTCGTTGCAGTCAACCTTGTCAACAGAATCTGAGAGAAGATCTTAGCAATACTGTTTACAAGGAAAATTCTCCGGTAATCATGAGGATCAGATTAATCGTTCTTTTTATGCAGCATGAATACATGAATTCTAGCCCAGCTAGATGAAACTCCTTTCTCAGTACCCAATTTCCTGAAAGGTTTTTGAAAAATTCATTTGGAATCCAATCCTTGCCCGGCGCACAGTGGACTGAATCGGCAATTTACTATTCAAAATCACCTACAGCCTCCAATTCTTAACCGATTTTTGAATTTTCTGTTTGGAGGTGATCAGCAATAGTTTCGTAAAAGCGTCTATAGATTAGATTTTTTCATTACCATCATTTTCTATTTTTTATACATATAATTTCTTTATAAAATAAACAAAGTACCAGAAAACAAATCTTGATGATCAAATATGATCATGTCGTTAAAATCAAGCAATTTCAACTTACAAGGATAATTTGCAAGCAAAATTTCCAAGACGTTAACATTTTGTTAATATAATTGGTTCATAACAAACAGATTCAATATCCTGCTAATTATTTATATTCTTCAGATACTGCGACATTCATTTTCATCGAAAATGGGATTAATTAAGTTATTTATTCGAAGATGAAAAATAATAATTGAAAATGTCTCATTTTCGCAGTTTCTTTATTTATTTGAAAAATAGAAAATGATGAAAATTAAGAAAATCTAATCCATAGACGCTCTAATGCAACTATTTTTGATCATTTCCGAACATAAAATTTGAAAATCGGTGGAGAATTGTAGGCTGTAGGTGATTTTGTATAGTAAATTCCCGATTCATCGCACTGTGCGCCGCTTTATTACATTTACATTTTGATAAAGAGGCTTTAATTTCATCACTCGAGATATCACAATTCAATAAAGGGTATTCGTTTACAATCCACCTCCTTATTGGCAAAACCCGACCTTTTAAAGACATTTAAAGATTTTGGCTTCACATGTAAATTTAAATTATCAGCGACAGTTGAAGGAGGGGAAAGTGGCCTAAGACAAGCCCGCTCCTAAGACGGGACACCCTGAATATTTCTGTACGAAAACATTATAGTCATCACTTACGCATGCGAATAAGTGCTCAGCAGAATTATTGTTATTTTGAAAGTATTTTTTTCTGCACTGGAAGTAAATTAACAAAAACAGAAAGGAAAAATGATTTGTGTACGATAGAGAAAGAACTTTTACCTGTTTTAGAAGTTGTGATTTAATAACTTCTAATGATTTGAAGGAGTAGGTTATTTTTTTCCGGTAGATAATTTTGTAAAGTTTGCAATTGGCACTTACGTTTATTAAATTTTGAAGCTGTTTCATAAAAATATTTAAAAAATTGTAATCATGCGAAGTTCCTAAGACGAGCCCCAGTTAGGCTAGAAAAATGTAGGTAAAAGCGAAATCTTCTTTACTTGTCAGTTTCCGGTGGTAATGCGTTGAGCTTGTACGTGTTTTGCATATTCTTAAAAAAATTGGTTGCAGAAAAACAGAGAAGAGTGTTGGAAACATCAGGTAAAAAGTGAAACGATAACTTTAATTTGAAGATTTGAAGTTCAATTTTCCGCCAATCAATCGTACCTTTACCTAACCTCTTTATTGCTTTTGCATCATGACGAAGAAATTTTTTGAATATGTTGATTTCTCGATTTATATCAGTAAATTCTTGATCTAAGCTGAATAATATTTTAATGCAAAACGCATATGTCATAAATGTAAAGAATATGTTTAAACAGTACGTTACGAATAAAATTTATCGATATCTAGTGTTTAATTACATAGCTTCTTTGATTTTAAAAAGGGGCCCGTCTTAGGATACCGGGTTGCCTAAGACGAGACAAATACTCGTCTTAGGCAACTTTCCCCTACGCAGAGTTCTTAGAAATAGACATTTCATGTATAAAGCCAAATTTACGGTTAGGACTCCAAATTATTTTATCATATAAAAATGAGTCTCTACTCTTGCGTCCATCTAGTTATGTAGCACAACTTTTCTTTACAGAATACTTTTCTTATGATTTTAAAGTATTTTATACCAAAAACAAAAATAAAGTTTCAAGTCTTGTTTTGAAATTTGTTCAACAAGAAACATGATTCCTCAATTTCTTTTCGCAGAATTGAGTTCGCAGTCAAGCAGAGATTGCCTTGATACTCCGCGCCCGGTTCACTGTCGCTCTTCTCCTTCTCGTCGTATACCTCAGGCTCCTGAGGAGCATCCTGTTCGTGCCAGGGACAGGTCGCCTCCTGGAAGGCCTGCTTCTCCTAAAGTACTTGGATATTCACTTGGACAACTTGGATACATTCGGCTGATTCCCCGCAGAAATCAGAATCTACGATTTGAATTTCGAAGATACGTTTTTCCTGACAATTATGAATTCAGATTACTATCAGAAGGAAGGAGATATAGTCCCGTGCCAGGTGAAGAACATATTGTTTTATCATTATCCAATGGTGACATTTTTTCAATATTGGAGGATAGCGGGGTTCTTCGTGGAATATATTCGACAAACAGAGCTCATGCGAGGATCAAAATCAATATAAGAAGCGGCGAAGTTAATTATATGACCTCAGATGAAATGCGATATTGTCCATTAGGCAAACGTCACCCGATCTTCCCCTACAATTTTATTAAAGCTTCAGCAAATGACGACTCACTACAGCCTGAATCGAATCCTACTCCTAAAGTACTTGGATATACACTTGAACAACTTGGATACATTCGGCTTATTCCCCACACAAATCAGAATCTTCGATTCGAATTTCGAAGATACATTTTTCCTGCTGGTTATCCAATTAGATTGCGAACAAAAGAAAGTACCTTTATTCCCGTGCCAAACGAAGAACATATTGTAGTATCAGCATCTAATGGTGACATTTTTGCAATATTAGAGTATAGCGGAATTCTTCGTGGAATATATACGACACGTAATTCTAAATCGAGAATTAAAGTGAATATGATAAGCGGCGCAGTTGATAATATGACTCCAGATGAAAAGCGAGATTGTCCAGTGGGCAAACGTAACCCAATCTTTCCCGAAAGTTTCATTAAAGCTTCATCAACTAATGATTCACTACAGTCCGAATCGAATCCTCATAGCGAACGTAACCCTGGTTCTTTTTCTACTGACATACAACATTCACCCGGCCAAATTCTGATCAAATCAGAACCAACGATTTAAATTTCGAAGATAAGTTTTTCCTGCCTATGAACCAATTCGAATGCGAGTAGATCATACGAACTATGTGCTTGGACCAAACTAAGAATGTACTGTATTATCAACATACAATGGGTATTATACAGTGCGACTCTTCTTGGAATATATAGGACAGGTGAAAACAATTCGCGAATAAAAATAAATATGAGAAGCGCTGTAGTTGATAATTTGACTCCAGATCAATCAAGGTATTGTCCAGTAGGCAAAAATCACCCAATCTTCCCAAGCAGTTCTGTTAAAGCTTTTCCAAATTACGATTCACTACAGTCCGAATGGAATCACGAAGGCAAACGTAAACCGGGTTCTTCTTATAGTGCCAGGCAACATTCACCTGCCCATACCTCTTTACAGTAGCCTCCTCTTCATACCAGGTCCAGGTCTCCTCCGAGCAGGCCTTCTTCTCATACTTCTTCTCAGTACTAGGATTTGCACTTGGGCAACTTGGATATATTCGGCTTATTTCTGAGACAAATCAGAACCGGCAATTCCAGTTTCGAAGGTACTTTTTTCCTGCCGATGAAGAAATTTGATTGCTTGTAGGAAATGCTAAATTTGTACCCACGCCAAACCAACAATATATTGTGTTAACAAAATCAAATTGTGACGTTTTTGCAACACTATAATACCGGGATTCTTCGTGGAATATAATTATAAGACAGATGGAAATCATTCGAGAATGAAAATAAATATGCTACGCGGTGATATTGAGAATATGACATCAGATAAAATGAGGGAATGTCATGTAGGCAGATATTACCCAATATTCCCACACCTTTTTATGAAAGTTGTTGCATATTGCGATTCACTGTAGACTGTTTATCATTAATTCAATAACAAAATTGTAGAATAAAACATAATAATCCTTGTAACCAGAAGTTGGATCAAAATTAAATTAAAACATTAAAACATAATTGTATTTGTTTCTTGTAGTTTTCCTTCGATTTATAATATAGTTCGGTATTAAAACCGTTCACGCAACAAAACAATTGCACTTCAGTTTGATCCGCTTATCTAATAAAGTAAGGTCGATTCGTGGATTGAAATAGGCTCGAAATAAGAATCATCTGTCAATAACTAAATCTGATAAAACAAATACCAAGCTGTCAAGTTTAGAAACCAAGGTAAGCCATAGGGCTGAAGTTCGAGACGTCTGAGTGTGAAGGTTCAACACCAATTTTTACGAATTTTTAATTTTCTATATTTTTTTGCATAACAATGTAGGAAAATGTTCATAAAAAACATTGGCACCTTCGGTTTTCGAACTTCGCCTACAAAAAAGTGGGAACAAAAAGACAAATTTTTACAAAAACGTAAATTTTCTCCCGAACAGAAATAATTTTTCTGTTTTTTTTTATTTCGACACACATTCGTGCCAATTTTACACTCGATATTATTAAAGGTATCACCTTGAAAAGTCACAAAAAAAATGAAAAATACATGGAGCGGACGGGGTCAAATCGTATCAAAGGTGCCCCGGAAATTGTATAAATCCACTTATACGTTCAACTTGAAGCTGGAATTTAAAATTTGTGCCAATTTTGAACTCAATATTATTAAAGGTATCACCTTCAGTAAATGAAGTCGAAAAAAAATTCAGAATTCATGGAGCGGACGGGGGTCAAATCGTAGCAAAGGTGCCCCGGAAATTGTATAAATCAACTTATACGGTCAATTTGAAGCTGGAATTTAAAATTTATGCCAATTTTGAACTCAATATTATTAAAGGTATCACCTTCAGTAAATGAAGTCGAACAAAAAATTCAGAATTCATGGAGCGGACGGGGGTCAAATCATAGCAAAGGTGCCCCGGAAATTGGATAAAACCACTTATACAGTCCATTTGAAGCTGGAATTTGAAATTTGTGTTAATTATAAACTCGATATTATTAAAGGTATTACCTTCAGTATATAAAATAAAAAAAATCTGCCCGGTTCGCGGGCACAATCTCATAATATATTCGGAAATAAATTCGTAATTTTTCAATTTTATTTGCCACTCAAGAAGTCTGGTGCCCGGGTCCTCAACACTAAAAGGCTTCCTCCTTATCGTATGTAGCTTGTTTCATAAGCGGTCATTGCCTTTGTTTAATAGGCGATAGGCATTTCCATCTTGTCCTTTTCTTATGAGAGGATGGCTCCCACAGCGTACGCTGAGGCATCTGTGGTGAGTTCAAATTCTTTTCTGAAATCTGAATAGTGAAGCAAATGCTCTCGATAAAGGTAATTTTGGATTCCATTAAAACTTTAATGATGCTATTTTTTCCATCTCCATTCAATATTTTTCTTGATGAGATCATTCAAAAGCTTGGATAACTCGGCGTAGTCTTGAATAAATCGCACTATGATAACCAGATAGTCCAAAGAATTGACAGACAGCTCTTAGCTTGCAGGAAGTAAGGAAATTTTTTGTCGCTCTAATTTTTAATGGGTTAGGTTTGACTCCATGCGGTCCAATGATGTGACCTAGATATGCCACTTCTTATCAAAAGATGTCACATTCATGTAGCTGCAACTTTAGGTCTTTTTGCCGTAAGCGTGTTAAAATGCGTTTCGCCATCGTGTGGTGCTTCTCCAGCACCACACGATTCTACGCATTGCTTTTAATAAATCGTCCATGAGACGCTACAGAATTGCTAGGACATTTTTGATGCACATTGGCATTCAGAGGAACTCAAAATGGCTTTGAGGCGTAGGAAAGGCTGTTTCCGCCTGATCGTCGGAGTGCGTTTCAACTTGGTGATATCCGCTTGCCAAATCAAAGACAGAGTAGTACTAAGCCTTCACTGGATGGTGGGTATTTCTTTAATATTTGGCAAGGGTATACATCCCCTATGAATTTTTCGCTAAGCACCCTATTATTGATGAAAACCCGGTACTTTTTTGTCCTGAGGCATCAGGTTTCTTAGGGATTATCATCAGTGGTGATTTATAGGGTGATTTTGGTGGTCTGGTGATTTTGCTATTGAGTTGCTTTCCGACTGCTTGCCGTACATCTTTGGCCAAATCTTGAGCCCGTCGATATTGTTTTTGCTGTATGACTATATATTCAGTCATGGTGATTCGCTGTTGAACCAAGTGGGTTGCAGTTAGTTTCTCGACATTCAAATGGAATACCGACGGAAATTTGTTTGTCTATTGGGCACCGTATTCTTTTTCTTCATCATTTGAATGAGAGAGGTATGAACTGTTAAACACGCACTCCGCGCGGGCTTGTTGCTTTTTAGCTACATATCCATCGGATTCCGTTGGCTCTAAATCAAGATATTCTTCCCCTTGATTAATAATAACGGTTCAATTTCCGATTTCAATCTTCTTTTTTCTTTCTTGAATTCTTCGTCTACAAACGGAATTGGTGTTACCGGGTTAGAGACCGTGACACTAGTATTGTGTTCAAAGGACGTATCGACTTGTTTCTGTCGGAGAAAGGGTCAGCCCAGAATTCCATATGTAAAGATAGGGAAATTATTTCTCACCACGTAGAATTGCGCCGAGGCCCCTCAAACCAAAATTTCGAGTGTGCCTAGGTTCTTCACTCCGTGCTCGGTTATTCTATACATTGTAATAAGTTTGTTCGGTGGAATTACGAGTTCTTGTTATAACGCTTGAAGTTTTATCATATTGATCCCTGATCTTGGATAGAGCAAGAAGGAAGCCTTCGGATTGCGAAATACCGTGGGAATCAGTATGACTACTGGGGAATCTTCTAGTTGGTCCCGGGTTCGAAATACCCTGTTGAGTTCACTCGATCCTATACAGTTCGTGGATGCTCCGGACACTTAGAGCTCGTCGGGGCGTATTGCTGATGAGCTAGATCGAAGTGCACATTATTCTGGTCCCTGCTGCCAGAAGGCACTGGCGCGGCGGTGCTCCGTGGCAAATTTGCGTCCTTTTTGTTTGTTTAGGAATCCTCATGCGGCTAGAAGGTCTGGATCCTTGCGCCTTAACCCTCTTATTTGTTACATCCAAGGAGGGTTGTTGTGCCAGCCTATAGGTAGAGACCGATATCTCTGAACTGGAGTTATATTTCTTCACTTCTTCGACATGTAAAGCATACTTGTATGCTTCCGCTTAGTCCTTTAAACGACTTGTATCCACGAAGGTAACCATTTCCTCCAGTATTCCGAGAATGAGAACCGCCAAGGCTATGTCCTTAATTGGCTTAATCATTGATTCGCTTTTGTGCTTTTCTTGCAAACTAAGAACAGTATTCAATTTCTTACTCCTTACACTTTTCCTCCCCACGGCTGTTAGTTTAATGGGCACTATTTTGATGAAAGGAGCTCGATTCTTATCTGACGGTATGTAGACAGCTAACTTTGTCTTGCGACAATTCTTTCAAGGGGATGTCATTTTCGTCAAAATGAGGAATTGTATCTTGCAGTTTGATTTGTTCGAGAAATCACAACATTCCCCGCCTTGTATCGAGGTTCAACGGTGTGCCACCCAGGTTGATGTTAGGATTAAAACCGGGCACATTGTTTCTGTTGCCCTCTGTGTTGTCGTCACAGTATGTCAGTTTGATTGTATAGTGGTTTTTGAAAATTAAATAATGTTTTTTGACCAATCAACGTTGATCCACTTCGTCAACAAGTTCTGGAAAAAGGTTTGTGAACTTTTTCAGATGCTTGATTAAATCGTTAAAAAAAAGGAAACCTTCGTTAAAACATCACAGGTGGATCGCGCTAAATGCTTTCCAAGAACTACTCTTGCTTGCTTTACTTCCGAAATGACAATTAGAAATTCGCTTCAGGCAATTAGTTATCTTAAAATAACCGAGATCACGCGAGATATAAAGTAGTGTTTAAGTTTCAGCCCTAGCAAACAAAGATTCGAACATCGCATGAAATTCATTGTCGTTTGTGATTTCTTTCAATTTCAACATGGGCTCTAATGGCGGAGAGTTGACAAAACGATGTTCGATCTCAGCTCGTTTTGGTTCTGATTGTGACTTTTTACCTGCGCGTATAGCAGGTATAGCAGATTTTTTTGAGGGTTTCAACAGGTTCAGTGGAATCTCAGAAATTTTAAAAGATTTCTTATAGTGCAAAGATTTCAAGACATTTCAAAGTATATACTTATATTTGAAGGATGTCATCAAATTTCAAAGAATTTAATTATTATGTTTCAAGGGGTCTTGAAGAATTTAACAAGACTTTAATGGATTTTATGGGAAATGTATATCAGATGATATTAAAACTGTAATTTGATGATACTGAATTCTCTTTTTTTAAAGCTTCTTTGGCTCTAACGAACACATCCTCATCACGTATCTCGTGCTTCGAACACGATTTTGTTCAAAACGCGAACATATCTACATTATTTTTTGATTTACTTCTATATTTGATCCTTATTTTGCATTGAATTTTGATGATGATACATGATGATTCATGTATAATAATAGACCCATGTTTTCAACAAACAATCATTTTAAAACCTACAGCATAAAACTAGAATTATTCTTTTAGGAAGTCTTTCACAGTAAATAATGATTAAATTTCAAATAGTTATTGTTTAAAAATATTCAGTTAAAATTTTTTTAATTTCAAAGAAGTTACATTTACAAACGCTTTCAATATGAGATTATTCATGCAGTAGGAATAGAAATTTTAGATTTAAAAATTTACGTAGTATGAAGAATCTTTAATGAAGAATGTGAAGGATAAAGTCAATGTAAGTTATTTTACCGGGGGACTTCACTGATAATATCACTAAATTTTAAAGGCGACGAAATTTCAAAACGCATGTGAAACCAAATTCGTTTTCAATGATCATTTTAAAATGCTCCAGCGACACCTTATAGCGACTATTCTTTTTCGTCTCATTTTACGAGCCTGTAAGTTATAGTTTGAAAAAGTTCTTTAGAAACATTTTCATTTATTTTTTTGTAATTTGTGATCATGTAATTTCCTAGGAAATGTATCCTTAGATAGATACATATCAGAAAGATCATATGGTTCATCAATAAACAATATCAGCAACTTCTCAAGCAAAATTTCTTGCATTATGGGAAGAAGCAGGGTATAGTAAAGAATCACTATCTCATGCAAGTTGAAGCAACCCCGCATCACACTCACAATGTTTTTGAATAAATTTCCAAAAATAAATGGAAAACATCAATCTCCCGCAATTTTTAAGCCAACCAGCGAGTATGGTTTTCCAATTATTGATCAAGAACTGAAATTCACAAACTCTGTTAAATTACCAACGAAAATGACTCTAAAGAACACTGGTCTAACTTGCATTAAACGTTTGATTATTTATTCAAACTATTCAGAATGCAGGCTTAAATTGTTAATTTTATAGTTAAAAATCGATCTTTGGTCGCAACCCTCATTAAGTAATAAAAAAGTACTACCATCCATCAAATAAAAAAAATGGCAAAAAAAATGGCAAACCTACTTTACTTCTCACTAAGGAATTTCAATTTCAAATCTAGGTTGAAAAATGTGATAAACCTTTAATTTAAGAAAGAAATGGAAAATGAAAAGGATCGGATTGTAGATTCAACTGCTTCGTAGAAAACTGCAGTCTCGTTGAAACTGCATGTAGTTGGTTGAAAATGCGACAGTTTCGTCGCAACATTTTCTCTCTCTTGACGGAAATTATTTCATATTTAAAAATTCAACTTGTGTTGAATTCTGATTTGGAAAAGTAGCTTTTTGAAAAAAGTAATGATTCAGATCATAAATCATAAATATATATGTTTGATATTTAAAAGAAAGAAATTGTGCAAGACTTAGCTTTATCTAAGCAATTAGAAAATGATTGCGATACACGCAGATAGACTACGTCACCTCCAGCAAGGTTTTTCTTCAAGTTATTTTTCCTCAGAATGATGTCATTGAATTATTCATGCTCTAAATCTATTTTACCTTGCTTTATTCACACCTTTGTCTACATTCGCCGTACATATTTGTTATGGCATGGAGAGAGAGAAGACAGCAGGGGAAGAGAGAATAAGAGAGACAAGGTCGAGAGCGCAATATTTGTGTGGGAAAGGAGAGAAAGGAAGTCAGGAGCTTATAGCAAGGATGAGATGTGGGTGCATGGAGGGTTTTAATAGGTTCTGGCTCGATAGGGATACGAGGATGTGTGAACTATGTGGGAAGGGGGAGGCAAGAGTGGAGCACTGGTTAGATTGCGTAGAGATTGAAAAGAGTGGGATAAGCATGGTGGTATTTAGGCATGAAAGGGGGGGACAAAGGGGCAGTAGCATGGGTGAAGGGAGTCTTGGGTAAGATGGAGAAGAAGAGAAGGAAGGAGGAAGAGGAATGGAGAAGGAAAGATTGTAAATAGAGGAGGAAGTAAATATAAGTAAATGTCAATATTGTAAATAGTAGATAAGTATTAGGTATTAGCCGCGGAGGCAGAGTTTGGTAATGCGAGGCCAAGCGAGAAAGTAGGGACATGCGTGCGAGGTGAGGCGAAGCGAGGAAGGCAAGGCGATAAGAGCGAGCGGCGTTAGAGATAAGGTGTGGAAGGATGTTAGTTTTAAGAGTTAGTTTTAAGAAAATTCTCTACATTCAAAATCTCTACACATCAAATGTCAACACATGCTGCGATGGACAAGCAGATAGAGTTTTCCAAGCACATGCTTCAAATGTGGCTACGTAAATAAACAAAAAATTCATTTTTCAAGAAGGGAAAGTCTACATGTTGCTCTTTCGAAACCGCTCTATCCTCTGAAAGTCACTGTATGAGCAGCTGTTTCTTCCATGGAAGTTTAGGAATTATTAGTTAAATTATCACTGCAGGAAGTAAGAAAATGACAAAGTTGATTAATAACAATGCTTTAACTATAATTGGCAACATATAAAATCACTTTTTAAATTCTTGATAAGAAATGGGAAAACCGCCTCCCAAGCATCAGAAAATATTTTAAAAATTGTGAGTTAAGTTTAAAAATTCTATATTGAAAACGGAAACAGTGTCTTAGGCAATCATACTTACAGATGCGCGTCCAGTGATTATTGAAGAGAAAAACTGAACTTACCTGTAACAGAAAAATAAATATCTTAATTAATTCAATAATAATAATTAATAATAATAATTATTATCAGGAATTATTTAGAATTTTATCATCCTGATGAAAATCATCACCCATTCTTTAAATCTGTGTTAGTAAAATTTCACTGACAATTATAGTGAATGCAGTAATTCTTTCACCTCGATATTGATTATTAGTAAAATATTGTTGAAATCTTACTCGAACACCACCGAATTCAAGTAGAAAAATTAATAACAATTTCACAAAATAAATAAAATTGAAAAGAATTTGATGGAATTTATCAAAATTTCAGGTGAATTTTAACGAATTCAGGATGAGTTCAAAAAATAAAATCATGGTTGAATTGAAATTCGAATGCATTTAGAGGAATCAAGGGAAATAAGGAGAATTCAATGAAATTCATGAACATTTGACGTTCATATTTCAAAAATCTAAAATATTGCTCTCATCTTAACCCCTTTTGTTCAATTATGCTACAAAAATTGACTTCCTTGCGTATTTGTTTTTAAAAAACTGATGTTTTAAAAACATACTTGTTTTCAAGCCTTCTGGTACAATTTTGTTGCAAAATTTGACTTTTTTAGGTTTGTGTTTTTTTTCTTAAATGCACTTTGAAATATGTAATAAAGAGAGACATTAATCCATAGACCCTGTTGTCGTTCTCGAGTGTTCAATTCTTTTTAAGGTTCTCAAAAGTTCGATTCTTGGTCAAACCTAAAAATTTTTTGATCTGGGCACAATGATCGAGTTTTCCAATATATTCAAATAAAATTTCTTCCCTCATGGGAAGAAAAAGGGTATAGTAAAGAATCACTATTTCATGCAAGATAGAGCAACCTCGCATCACACCCACAATGTTTTTGAATAAATTTTGGAAGTATACGGGCATCATGTTATTGGACCGAGATACCCGAAATTTGCAGGTGGTGGTATAGAATGGCCTCCCTACTCACCAATCTCAATACATGCGACATGCTATTCAGAAAGCGGTTCACGATATTTCTGATACTGTGAGAAAGGGTATCTTTTATTGTTTAAAAAAAGGCTTGGTCACTGTGCAAAATCAGATGTTGCAAATTTCGAAAAACTATACCATCAAGTGTATTTTCCCAGACGAATTTTCGGTAACTTCAAGTTATTCGTTTTTAAAATATATAAAACTTTCAAAATCATGCAATTGTGCTCCTTAATGAAACCACAAAGCTTTCACTATTTATTCATCATATTGTTTTCTTGATTCATGTGCCTGTTCAGAAATTGTAATCAATTAGTTTTCACACCTTCCCATTTGTCACCCTGTAAAATAGGTTCTGAAATTAGGTTTTGTTTTTGAATACAGTTTCTTGACATTTCAATAATTCCTGACCCAAAATGTGACTGAAATTAACTGAAAATTACTTGAGTATGCACGAGAACAACTTGGACATGTTCGGCTTACGTCCCGCACAAATCGGAACCGGGTATCCAAATTTCGAAGATATGTTTCGGCTGACGATAAACCAATTCCCTTGCTAGTAGAACGCAATGCACATGTGTCTGTGCCAACCCGATGACATATTGTATTCTCAGCATCCAATTGTGATGTTCAGGCAGGCCTCAATGAATGTTTAAGGAGTAAATTCCACCAAATAACTTTAAATTTTGTGCGCGGAAAATGCCCCAAAGTAGGAGAAATAGCAGTTTTGTGTAGAACTCATGCTAGAAAAGTTTTTTTCTTCAGATGGAAACGAAGTGAGTACCCGTGCGGTTCTTCCCAAAACTAATTCGGAGGGAGTAAACTTTGTCACTTAATGAATCGACGTATTGAAAGCAAACGTAGCGTAATGTTAGATCTAATCTGTGAAAACTATATGGCTTCTCTCCAGGGATCTATTCGTTTGAGGACGTTACCCGGAAGTCGGCAATCTTTTAACGTTAAAAAGTTTTTCCATTTTCCTCGTAATTTCACTCACAAAGGCTTTTGGTCACTCAGGATGCACTTCGGGGCACCGTGGTGAGAGAAGAGATGAGTAGCAACGGAGTAGGTACCACTTTGCAATACTTGCTGAAGTTGTCCTGCGTAGTTAGTATATGCCGGTTCCAATTTGGGGTTGTAGGGAGCTTTCCCACAGTGTCAAGTGACACTTTGTCAAATACGCCGAATGGTGTATCGGCAATCACCATTGGTTCGTACGTACGGGCTCTCATGAGTTTATTTTTCAGACAACTACGAAAATTTCGTATGTAGTTGTTTTTTTGGTCCAGCAGGCCGAGCCATGTGAATCGTTCCCGGATGCACCTACACGTTTTTGGCATGCATTTGTGTCCTCCTACTAGACTTTCGCAACATTCCATTATTATTTCTTGCCTTAAGTCCTCCGGGGGCATTTCAATTCTACCATGACAAAGAGTGACCTGGATATTACCACGCCAGATAATAAAGGTAAGGGTGTCGCGCATTTCATCTTGGGTCAGCGAACCAAGAAAGTCCCATGAGTTTGCCATACCAAATTTTTCCTGTACATCTTTTTCTAGAGCGAGGCGAAGGTTCCTCAGACCAGCAATCACGTCCTATCAGTCAAGTTCATCTAAATTTTACGTTTTTACAACGGCATAATTCGTCTTGTATCGACCGTGACGGGTGACCAGGACTTGTCCTTCTGAGATCGGCTTTTCTAGAGGTCTTGTAGACCAATACGCTCGTTAGCCAGCAGGAGCTTGGCGATCAAATTCGTAAGTTCGCAGTCTGTTGGAACAAAATGGACGTAAGTGTCGCCGCGATATGTCAATGGCTCTCTTCATTGATGGTTTACGTTAAAACCTCCAGTTTGATATGAGCAGATTTCTGAGGATCCTTCTTTCTCGTTCTGGGGTTTAGGTGGGTCTATATAGGGTACCTCAAGGTTCAGTTTTGAAACCGGTGAAAGCAATTTTGATGCAGGGTCCTTTATATGATGAGAATCAATTTCTTCGGGAACGCCCGCAGAACACACGCTGTTTTGTCGCTCAGTTGCTACGACCTTGATGAAGCCTAAGTTTGTATGGACCTGTGGTTGAAATGGTTTATTAAAATCGTCGGCCTCTTGCCGTGATTTTTGAAGTTTTTCAAAAACCTTTAAGAAGCTGCTTACTTTGAACGTGAATTCGTCATCATAAAACTCTCTGCAGGAATCTTGCTTTTTCAATTTTTGCAAAAGTTCTTCATCATTTTCATCTTCAGAGACATAATTGCAAGAGATCTAAATGGCGGAATCAATACCTCCATTGAACCAGAGATTTAATTTTCCTATCTTGTATTCGAAAATAAAATCGTAGTTTTTTTTATTTAATTCGCCACTTAAGAAGTCTGGTGCCCGGATCCTCAACACCGAAAGGCTCCTTTCATATCATATGGAGCTTATTTCACAAACGCTCATTGCCTTTGTGTAATAGGTGATATGCATGTTCATCCCGTCCTTTTCTCGTCATCGTGGAAGTATTATATCTATTATAATTTCTTTGGCTAAAAATTCAACTCTCATATTGTTTAATTATTTTTTTTTTCAGATTTCTTTGTGTAACATAACTTATAACTATTTTATTTTGTGTTCGAAATTGATTTTTCTAAATAAAAATTAATCATTTCTAGTTTCAACTTCAACTTGTTGACTAAAAATTCATGTATTTCGTTGGAAGTTCTTCTTTTCAGTTGAAAACGAACTACTTGGTTTAAAGTTGGACTGCGTTTTAAAAAATGTATTTTTTAGGTGATTTATTCTTTTAGTTGAAGATTGTGCGATTTGGTTGAAAGCTAAAATATTTTTGTAAACAAAATTTGCTTTTGATTTTTCATGTAATTGTTTGTTCAAAAATATATATATTAACATTCAGAGTATTCAATAAATATTTTTTTAATACAGAGTAATCCAGATATTTCGGAGTAGTTCAGGTAATCCGAGTAATCCACTTATAATCCAGGGTAATCCATTTTTAATCCAGTTAAGTCGAAGTAGTTTAGATAATCCAAGTCATTAGTATATAATCGAGAGTAATACAAATAATTAGGAATAATTTACATTGTTAACCCAAATAGTTTATAAATATATAGTTGAAAATGTTTTTTCGTCTAAGAATAATTTTTCAACTGAAAAATCTGACTATTTCATTTTTAGTCGAAAATTTCTCTTTTTTAGCTGAAAATCCATTTATTTTGTTAAATTTTTTTTTTGTTATAGAAACAATGCATTTTACTTGCTCATTTCATGCTATACCAATAAAAGTAAGCGCAATTATAAAACGTTAAGCAAATATGATGTGATAATAATCACCGATATGTTTACTGACACTAAAATATAGATCATATTTTTACTTAGCTTTATTTCTTGACTGTTACGGGATTTCTCATTGTCTAGATATTAACCTATTAAAAACATAAATTTCTACAAGTGAGTCACTAAGAACTTACATGTATATATCACTCATGCGCACATAAAGCCTATTCACAAAACAAGGCAATTTCGTCGAAGAAATTTCCACGTGTCAAATTGACTCATAGTAATCGGATGAAGGTTAGTATACATAGCAGTACAAATATCCCAGAATACTCAGTCGAAATTCACGAAATCTGTTCAATACCAAGACGCAAAATGAAGATCGCCAGCTATATTCTAATTCTTACATTTTCTCTTCATCTGGATTTTGTTGGTAAGTTTAATCAGGCTGATCATACTAATAGTTTTTATATTTATATCCACTATCTGCGGCTAAGGAATTCTGTCCTACGATGTCTCTAACCTTTTGCATGTTGTTGGAAATGAAATTTTTTAGGTATAGGTATTTTTTGGAACATTTCCATTCAACTATGATGGAATAAAAAAATTTCAAAAATCATTAAAAAGTACAGGCAGAACAAATAAATGTTTTTCGAAATATGGTAGACATGACTATTTTCACGATTGATTTGAATCAGACTTTATCGCTTCAAAGCATCCTCTCATTTTGTAGTATGAAAAATTAACCAGGAGCCTTAGCGGATATTTTCTAAATAGTAGATTATGTGCCAAGTGGAGAAGAACAGCGATTGATCACAAAATCCAATATCGCTGATCCAATATGGCGATTGATATATCAAAGATTATCATTCAATTTTCAATTTTAATTTCAATAATTATTATTATTTGGATTATTGTTTCCTCACCTTTTCCTTCAAACACTATGAGTTTTGTTTTATTTACGTTAATTTTTGAGGCCCATGTTCTTCATGCTTGGATTTACTTTGCTCAACATTCTTTGCAAGTCGTCGATTGATTCTGCCATAACAACCTTGTCATCTGCGAAAAGTAAGCCATTCTTAGACAATTGTTCATAAGAATGATAAATAGCCATGAGGACATAATGCATCCTTGTTTAACGTCGAGCATAATATCAAACCCGTCACTCAGTTTCTCATTAACCCTGACGCTCGCTTTGTTACCTGCATATATTTTTTTTGTATTGCTTGTAGGAGCCATCCATTGACTCTGTATTCTTTAAGAACTTCCCAAACTTCACTTCTATCCACCTTGTTAAATGCCTTTTCTAGGTCAACAAACGCACAAAAAACTTTTTTTCTACCTTCAAAGTTTTTTCCGTGATCTCTCTTAAGCTAAATATTTGTTTCGTACCTGATCTTCTTGGCATGAATCCCCTTTGGACTTCCTATATCGTTTCTTTTGTTATATTGATTACCCTGCAGATAAGTATTCTGGAGTATATTTTACTTACGGTACATAATAAGCTGATACATCTGTAATTATTGCAGTTGATTTTATCTCCTTTCCTTCTGTATATTTGGTACGATAATCGCTTTTCTCCACTCGTCGGGACTTCCCCCATCTAGATATATTAATTTATCAATTCGCACAGCCTTGTGAAGTATGTACTTGCCACCGTATTTCAACATTTCAGCGCTAATACTGTCTACACCAGCAGCCCTACCGTTTTCTCAGTTTTTAATTATATCTCTAAATTCAGTGACACAGAATTTCTCAACTGGGTTTTCTGATGCATTATGATCTATGTCGCAGTTCAGTTGTCCTATATCTTCACCTCCTAATAATTCTTTAAAAGAGTCTTTCAAAGCATCTACTATCCCGTCTGTATCATATAGCATTTTACCTTCACTGTTTCTCATGCTGACAATTTCTGTATTTTTACTTCCCTTAATCTTTCTAAATATTAGTTTCTTACTTCCTTCAAAGTCGTTTTCTCTTTCCTTCTCTTTTTCTGTTCTGATTTTATCTTCATTCTCCTTGACTAGTCGTTTAACTTTCCTATTTTTGTGTCTATAATCATTTTTGAGCCTATTCCTCTCCGCATCGCTAAGACCCGTGATTTCAACGTTCTCTTGTGCGCTTCTTTCTTTTCTTGTCGGGTTGCCTCAAACTGGATTGAGCTCTTTTTACATTTCTTCGTATAGCGCGCTGTTGCGTTAGTGGCTTGGAATTTGTAAGATTGGAAAGAACCATGGAACTGTTTTGCCGCTGGAGAGGTGGGTGAGGGTCCATGCTCGGGAGCCTTCAGCTGTGCAACCACTCGTGGTTTTCTCTTTAAGCCTAACGCGTGGTTCTGTTTGGTCATGGTCCTAGTTACTTGCAGTGGGACACGTGAGGCAGGTTCGAATATGATTGAAGGACAGATTTTGTGGAGGCTACTGTCACTTCAGGATTTATATTCAAATACAATGTTTTAATGCTCGCCTTCAACAGTTTAAGCAATTACAGATATATAGAGGTTATATATGTTAGGTTGGAGGCAGTACATATAACCAAAATGAACATTAAGACAAATTAGCCTAAACAAGGTTAAAAAATATTAACGAATCGAACTGGGGAGCATCGTGCGATCCCTGAAATGCCAGAGATCCATTTATTTTATTTTCACGATTGACATTTTTTCATTGTAAAATCTGCAACGTCACAAGCCATAGGCTTGAATGAATGATACTGCAAATTATGTAGCAAGCAATTCCCAGTTCTAGTATTTATAATTGAAAAGTCATTCCATTTCTATTTGCTCTTGCAGAATTGAGTTCGCAGGGAAAATCACCTGTTGCACTTCCACCTAAGAAAAGGTGGCAATCTTCTTCAGACCGATCTTCTTCGAGCCACCAAAGCCAACAAGTTGTGCGTGGTAAGTATCTTTATTTTCGAAGTAACTAGTTACAGATACGTTACACAGCAACAATATCAACTCGTTGAAGTTACTTTATTGAAAGAAGTAACTTTAATTTGTCTAAAATTTACTATAAATGTTGCACTATTAACTATAATAATCTCGCAGTAATTTCTATAATGTCAATGTGACACTTTATTAGTATATGTCATTTTTTATTCTCATAAAATTCTCTTCTACATAAAGTCGTTTTCCTTACATGGAAATATTTCATCATATACATACAAACAAATGGAATTTTCAACAAAATTGACATATTTGTACTGTTCTATCTCAGAATGTGTTGCTCAGAATTAGAAAATATTATCGCTGATAAATAAAAAATTGTGGCTTTTAGAGGGCGTAGATTTTCAAAAAACAAATCGTTCAAACGGCCGTGAAAAAATAATAGCTCGCGGTACGGAAAAATATCGTCAAAGTCATGAAAAATACATTGTTTATAAGGCTATGAATAAATAATGACCCACTGCACGAGAAAATGTCGTCAGAGTAAAAAATGTTATCTTCTGTGATACATTAGCAACAAAGTTTTGAAAAAATCAATTCTGGTGATTGAGGGTCTCTATTAACAATCATTTTTATAAACAATAGAGCAAGAGAGTTCATAAAAAGTGAATAATTTTATTAATGGTAGGTATAGGTCGTACAACACTGGCTGGGCTTAATGATTTTTTATTAACAAATGGAGAGAAGACGATTTCCTCTTAAAAATACCAATTTTTCAATAAAAATTCACAAAGAGAAGTTTTCATTCGATCAGAAGAATTCTTTTTGCTTTCAAGAGATCTAACCTCGATAAAGACAATTCACAATTTTCGAATTTTTTTTAGCAATACCTTCTGATACACAACTGTCTGTCTCTTAATTCACCGATGCTAAAAATGATTTTATAACATTTCCTGTGAAAGAATTAGGACTTGAGTCCTAAACTACGACCCAAGACAGATTTATGTGTAAAGATCTTCGGTAAACGTTAACTGAAATGGAAACTTACACAAAGCAAGTAATAACTCACGCACATATAGGAGTATAAAAATTAATTTTCTCTTATATGTAATGTCTCTTATATGGGCATAAATGAAAGCCAGTATGTGTTCATTTTATTAGAAGTTGTTTGAAAAAACGTCAAATGTTCATGTTTCCGAAAAATATCAATAAATTATGAAATAGCCATTTTTTAAATTGTTTTTGGGCTAATTTTGAAGATAATTTTCTGCAAGTCTGTTAGAATCCTGTTCTATTAATTTGTTTTCATTCAGTTATGAAAACCTGACTTCATACTAATATTCATAAGTTCTTTGAATTAAGTTTAGGTTCTGATTGCATCGAAGGAAACATTCTAGAAATATCTTATCAAGTGACTAAGATGATGCAGAAAATTGTCATTAAAACTAGTCCAAAGAGATTGAAAAATATTAATTGCTTTTCAAATTATTAACATTTTTCGGAAACATTGAAATTTGTATTTTTTCAATAACTTCTAAGAAAATTAATATATTGCTATATATTAATATATTGCTATATATATTTAGAGTTGAATATTTTTAGAACTAGAGTGCTTTTATAAAGTATTGAAGAATATCTGTTTAGAAACTTTTGCATAGTATTGTATCACATTCTCTTATAAACTATCCAATGTAGGCATAATAAATTTATTGTTACTATAGTAGAATACCCAATGCAAGGGGATCTCATATTTTTTATGTTAACGGTCGTCAAGAAAACTGTCACGACAAATATTTCCGAAAACAAAGTTTATATAAAGTATATTATATTTCTGTAAAGTTGAAATCTATCACTTATGTCCCCAAAACAATAATTTTCCACGATTTTAAGAAAAATATAATTCTCAAGCAAGTGATAATTGTTTGAATAATAAAAAATTATTCACAAGATACTTGGAAAGTCGACCCTTATCAATTAAAAATAATTCTTGGAGAGAAGCAAACCTCTAGTCTATTACACACGACACAATGCGGGCAGAGAGGGAGAGACAGAGAGAGAGGGAGGGGAAAGAGAGAAGGGAGAGAGGGGGCGGGACTGAAGGGCTCCTTTCGGTGGGTGAAGAGAAGCAAGCCTTCGGTCTGTGACATAAGACACAACGCGTGTGTCAGAGGCTTGCGTTGTACTTTCCAGCCATGGTTTCATTTGAATCGGGCGCGACTCCACATATCGAGGTCTAAGATGTTTACATATCAAAAACTTCAGACGTAAGAATTTTTCTTGTTTGATAACGATTACTTGTTATTGTCTTTTAATATTCTACCATTTATTTGAAGTTCAAACATAAAAGCCTCTTTGGTAATAGCGATAATGTACACATCTTAATTTAAAATTATCTCATTGCAATATTCTAAATATTTGTCACCCTAGGTCAAAAAAGAACAACTTTTTGGTTGCAAAACCTGTGAATTCCTGTAGATTCTTGTGGTTGTAAATTCTTGTTGATTCACTCGACTGACATTATTTTTACAAACTATTTGTTGCCACACTTTTCTATCCTGGCATACCTCTCTAGCTTCCTTCACGTGCATGCATCTTCTCATGCTACCTCGCGTATTTCTACGGCTTCTTACGTCTCTTCGAATTAGGGTCTCATTTACACAATCTAACCATTTTTTCCGCGGTCTGCCTCTGGACACACTGCTATTTGCTACCGTACAACACAGGCGGTATGAATATAGATTTATGTATTGCCCTTTTAGCTTTACTTGATATATTTTTACTTCTGATCATGGGCACTGCTCTACCGATAACTTTCTTACCCTCGTTTATACGCCTATCTAACTCCCCATCTATCTTTCCGTTACTAGTGAAAAAGGTACCAAGGTACTTATCAACTTGTTCTATTCTCTCTTCATTTAAAACTATGTTGCACATTGTTTTCTCCCCTTTTCCTTCAAACGCCATTATTTCGGTTTTATTTATGGTAATTTTAAGGCCCATGTTCTTCATGCTTGTATTTAGTTTGCTCAACATTCTTTGCAAGTCCTCGATTGACTCTGACATAATAACTTTCAAATCCGCGAAAGCTAAACTACGTACCCTCACTGTCTCGAAATCCACACTTTCTTCGTCGAAGAGGTCCATTCTTCAACACTTATCCATGAAAATAATAAATATCGATGAGACTATAACGCATCCTTGTCTAAAACTTTGCCTAATATCCACCTTGTCAAGCGCTTTATCTAGGTCAATAAATGCACAGAAAACTTTTTTCCTCATTCTCGAACATTTTCCTGTGATCTGTCTCAAGCTAAATATTCGATCCGTGCATAATCTTCCTGGAATAAATCCACTTTGGACTTCCCATATCTTTACTCCAAATATTAATTTATCAATTCGCACAACTTGTGAGGTATGTATTCGCCACCGTATTTGAGAATCTCAGCGCATAAAGGTGGAACTTTGGGGTACAATTTGAACCATGAATAATACAAATAATAAAATAGCCTCGAAATGGACTGAAACTTTGATTGACGAAAGGCATGCACCCGATAAAGGTATAGGTCAAGTATCAGGCGACGAAAGGAGACTGGGTGTTTCAAATGCTAGAAGGGTGAATGATCTTAAGGTAAGGGAATTACTAGAAACTATGCACGTAAGGAAGCTAGATATTTTATGTATACATGGTCGTCAAGGGGTCGGTTTGATTATGAATGAAAGGGCGAGGCAGCATCAAGTAGGAATCAGACGATTATTTAACATAGCGTGCTATGCCCCAGTCGAAAGTGATCCAGCACGGTAAAATATGCTTTCTGGGACACATTATATGATGCAATAAGTATTTGCGATCATCGTGAAAGAATCCATTTACTAGGAGATGTGAATGGATAGGCTGGCGTCCAACGTCAGGGAAGAGAAAGGGTGCTAGGTAATTTTTGGGATTCAAGAACAAATGATAACGGAAAAAGAATAGTTAGCTTATGCTTGAAAAATAGCTTATTTCGTACAAATACTTGGTTTGGGCATGAAATGATCCACATGTACACCTGGCGGAGCCACAGTATATTGACTTCGTTGTGGCAGCTGAAAGACTAAGAAAGCTATTCTATTGGTGAATATCATAATATAATATATCTATCATTTGTATTATATTTTATATAATACACGCATGAATATGGCCATTTTTTGGCCTGTGGAGCGGAAATAAAGCCCCCCATTCCAGCTAATAATCATATAATGGCCATTAGTATATTTATGTCGTCAAAAAATGTGATGTCATCTAGTGTTGCCGCCGAGCGAGAAATCCTGAGGAACGAGACGGGTCGAGACGAGACATACCTGTTGTCTCGGCATTCCTCGTCTTATTTTCCCTCGTCTCGTGGCGTCCTTTTTCGTTCCTCACCTCGGTTTTCCCAAAGAATGCGACAGATGTGCGCTAGCAGAGCGAACAGCTCGCGGGTGCGTTCTTTTGCCACTCTGAAGCGCTAATGCTAATTAGAGTTCTTTAATGAATAGTTAAAGTCGAAATCTGATTACTTATTATACTTGTTTGTCCATTACTGATTAATTTGATATCAAACGCGACTCTGTTACGATTTTTTTGAAGATTTAGCTTCACTCTATTAGTATTTTGCTTCGTTCTTATTGATAATTTATTTTGTTAATCACAACAACAGAATAACACATTGATCTTCAGAACATCCCTGTAAATATTTCATGACATTCGGTTCAATTGTTGTCGAGGCATTAAAGGTCAAGTGACGCAAAGTTTGTTTTTCTTTAAACAATGGATGAGAACGAGTTTCGTGTATTAATCAAACACTGTTTTTAATGGGGAAAAATACCATTCAAGCTCAGCAATGGCTTGAAAAATATTACCGGGAATGTTGCCCGTCGAAAAAAAACCATTTGCCGATGGTATGCAGATTTCCAACGCGGTCGAACAACCACCGAAGTTGCGAAGCGCCCAGGTCGTCCAATTGAGGTAGCAACGTCCGAAAACATCCAAAAAATTCTAAAAATTATTTTCTGTGATCGTAAAGTAAAGTTGCAAGAGACAGCTGACATCCTAGAGATATCAAAATGCACCGTGTTTAAAATTGTGCATGAAAATTGCATATGAAAATTTTTTTTCCCAAGTGGGTGCCGCGTTTGCGGTACTTTTCCTCATTAAAAAACAATCCTTACCACACGAAACTCGTTTTGATCCATTGTTTGAACAAAAAAAAATGTAGTTTCACTTAAACTTCAATATCTCGACAACGAATTAACCGAATCCCATGTGTTATATGCAACAGAAATGTAGAAATATAGGTATATTTTCAGGTCATTTGTAGTTTAAGGAATTTGACACATATTAGAATATTTGAAATGTCTGTGCAATCCTTGAAATATCTGGAAATGTTTGTAAATTCCTTGAACTCTTTCAAAGTATACAAAATCTATGTGCAATCTGACATTTCTGCGAAATCCTTTGGAATCTTTTGAAATTTTAACAAAATCTTCAAAATCATTGTGAAATTTCTTGAAATCTTTTTAAAAGTTTCAGAATTCTTTGAAGTACTTGTGAAATCTTTTCCAAATATTTTGTGATAATTTCAAAATATTACAATATTTGAAATGTTTGTAATTTTTCAAAATGTTTAAAACGTACTTTCAAAAATTTGAGGAGGTCAGATCATTGAAAATGACAAGTCGCTGAATTTTTCCTATATCAGCATAAATAAAATTCTGAAAAAATTGTAACAATTGGGAATATGATGCAGATTAAGCAACAATAATAACATTCACGATTTTTCCCCAACTCTACGATTAAACCTTTTTCAATTTATTTCGTCTCAGCCAAACCCTAAGATATACACGTCATGAGGGACCCGAAAGGAAACTTTTTAGTGCGAAGGTATTTCCGAATTATACAATTTTTCACATACATAAATGTATACCGTAGAGGTGAATTATAAAATCAATTATATGCTGCACATATGAGTTTATATAAGACTTATTACTGACTTATTTATTACTTACTATACACTTAAATTTCATAAAATTTTAAAAATATGTAGTAGTCAAAGTGATTCAAGAAGGTACGCACTTTCGATTTTTTCAGTGTCCCGACAAATATATATCACATTAATCAGTTATGGACAAAAAAGTACAATATGTAATCATATTTCGACTTAAACTATTCACTAAAGAACGCTAATTAGCATTAGCGCGTCAGAGTGGCAAAATAATGCTTTCACAAGCTGTCCGCTCCACTAGCGCACATCTGCCGCATTTTTCAGAAAAATTGAAGCGAGACCGAGGAAGGATGAAACGGGACGAGGAAGAATGTGACGAGACGAACCAAGAAGTAGGCCCAAAAACGAGACGGGACCGATGAATGAACTAGGCGAAAGCGAGCCAGGCTCGGTATTCCTCGTCACGGAAGGCATCACGACGTCATAGATATAATGGCCATTACATACCAACGAACTTGAAATGTGGCACCTGAGGTTACAACACAGAAATTAATTTATAGCAATACAATAGAATTTTTAAACGAATTGTTGAATTTTCAACCTACAAACAAGAATTTATTCGAGGATAGTTGAATTATCAAACTAAAAAGCTTGATTTAGAACAGCAAGATCATTTTCAACCAAAAAAAAATGCAGTTTCGGCCAGATACTGAAACATAAAGAAATTACTTTTTTGATTTTTCACTGAACAGTTGATCTTATGAACAAAGAGTTGAATTTTCTGTCAAGGGAGAACAATTTTGAGCAAAATAGTTCATTTTTTCAACAGAATGGTTACATTTTTGAGAAAAGAAGAAGTTATTTGCAAATCAGATTTTGTTTTTAAATACAGTTCTTTGACATTATCATAATTTCTCAGCCAAAATGGTACTGAAATTATCTAGAAAAGACTAACGTGCATTAATAATAATCAGAATTATGTCCTTCTGCATTTAAAAGAAATTAAAAGAATTCCATGAAGTTTATAAGAATTCCAGGTGATTTTTAACGAATTCAGAATAAATTACAAAAATGAAAACAAAACAATGAGTTGTCTTGAATTAAAACACAGTGAGCCTCAATCATTTTTAAATTAACATTTGTATGGCTCAACTGTCCCTTACAGAATCCTATACTTATGATTTTGAAGTATTTTATATCAAAAATGAGCATAAAGTATCAAGCTCTTTTTTAAATGAGTTCAACAAGAAACATGAATCCTCTATTTCTTTTTGCAGAATTGAGTTCGCAGTTAAGCAGAGATTGCCTTGATTCTCCCTGCCCGGATCACTGTCGCTCTTCTCCTTCCCGCCATATACCTCAGGCTCCTGAGGAGCATCCTCTTCGAGCCAGGGACAGGTCGCCTCCTGGGTGGCCGCCTTCTCCTAAAGTACTTGGATATACACTTGAACAACTTGGATACGTTCGGATTATTCCCCGCACAAATCAGAATCTACGATTCGAATTTCGAAGATACGTTTTTCCTGTCGGTTATCCAATTAGAGTGCTAGCAGAAGGAAGCTATAGTCCCGTGCCAGCACAAGAACATATTGTTTTATCATTATCGAATGGTGACATTTTTGCAATATTAGAGCATAGCGGGGTTCTTCGTGGGATACTTTCCACAAAAAGAGGTTATCCGAGACTCAAAATAAATATGATAAACGGCGCAACTGATAATTTGACTCCAGAAGAAAAGCGAGATTGTCCAGTGGGCAAACGTCACCCAATCTTCCCCAACAATTTTATTGAAGCTTCAGAAAAATACGATTCACTACAAACCCAATGGAATTCTAATAGCCAACGTAACCCTGGTTCTTCTTCTTCTGACAGACAACATTCATCTGACCGGACTTCTCCTCAGAAGCCTCCTTTTCATGCCGAAGCCTGGTCGCCTCCTGGTTGGCCGCCTTCTTCTAAAGTACTTGGATATGCACTTGGACAACTTGGATACATTCGGCTTATTCCCCGCACAAATCGAAACCTACGATTCGAATTTCGAAGATACGTTTTTCCTGCTGGTTACCCAATTAGATTGCGAACAGAGGAAATTAACTATATTCCCGTGCCAGACCAAGAACATATTGTAGTATCGGCATCCAATGGTGACATTTTTGGAATATTAGAGTATAGCGGAATTCTTCGTGGAATATATACGACACGTAATTCTAAATCAAGAATCAAAGTGAATATGATAAGCGGCGCAGTTGACAATTTGACTCCAGATGAAAATCGAGATTGTCCAGTGGGTCAACGTCGCCCAATCATTCCTGAAAGTTTCATCAAAGCTTCAGCAGAAAACGATTCCCTACAGTTTCAATGGAATTCTAATAGCCAACGTAACCCTGGCTCTTCTACTTCTTCTCCTTACAGACAACATTCACCTGGCCAAACAATCAAACCATAAAATTACGATTCACTACAGACCAAATGGAATCCTCATATCGAACGTAACCTTGGTTCTTCTTCTCATGACAGACAACATTCACCTGACCAAACAATCAAAGCAGAAAATTATGATTCACTACAGACCAAATGGAATCCTCATAGAGAACGTAACCCTGGTTTTTCTTCTCATGACAGACAACATTCAACTGGCCAAATTCTGATCAAATCGGAACCAACCATTTGAATTACGAAAATTTCTTTTTCCTGCCTATGCACCAATTTGAATGCGAATAGATCATACGAACTATGTGCTTGGGCCAAACGAAGAATACATTGTATTATCAACAACCAAGGGTGATGTTTTTGCAAATATCGATTATAGTGGGACTCTTCATGGAATATATAGGACAAAAGAAAATAATTGGGGAATAAAAATTAATATATTGTCCAGTAGGCAAACGTCACCCAATCTTCCCCTACAATTTTATTAAAGCGCTAGCAAATGATGATTCACTACAGTCTGAATGGAATCCTAATGGCGAACGTGACTCTAGTTCTTCTCCTTCTGACAAACAACATTCACCTGCCAAGACTTCCTCTCAGGAGCAATCTCTTTATGCCAGGTCCAATTCTCCTATGGGCAGGATTCCTTTTCATGAAGTACTAGGATATGTACCTGGACAAATTAGATATATTTTTGGTTTATTTCCGAACCAAATCAGAACCGGCAATTCGAGTTCAGAAGATACTATTTTCACGCTGATAAAGAAATTCGATTTCTTGTAGGAAATGGTAATTTTGTATTACGCCAAACCGAAAATATATATTGTGTTATCAACACCCAATGGTGACGTTTCTGCAATACTGGAGTATACTAGGATTCTTCGTAAAATATGTAAGACAGATAAAAATCATTTCAGAATGAAAATGAATATGATAAGCGTTGATGTTAAGAGTACGCAATCAGATGAGATGAGGGAATGCCATGCAGGCAGATACTACCTAATCGTTCCACACCTTCTTACGAAAGTTGTTGCAAATTGTGATTCACTGCAGACTGTGTATAATTAATATAATGAAAAAATTGTCAAATCAAACATAATAATCCTTGTAGCCTGAAGTTTGATCAAAATTAAATTGAAACATTATTGTATCTTTTCCCTCGAATTTTCATTTGAATTGTTTTTTTTTTTGAAAATTTTATGTCAGTGTGAATAACTAACTTCTACGTAAGAGATTATGATTTTTAATTTTTTAACAACTGTGAAAGAGCTCTGATTACTATAATGTACCGGAGAGTCACGCTGCAAATTAATTTCATTGATTTGTTTAATTTTGTGGGATCGTGATTACCATCTTACTAAATCAATATGTTTCCTTTTTCGGCTGGCCTGTGACCATAGAACCCCAATGACAAAGAGTGTTTTCTTTCGAATAACTGACGCAAGGACGGGCGACGTCCGTTGATACCTGATAAAAAAGAAGGGGTCGGTTCGTCTACCGTTTGAAAAGGTCGTTCCTGGCCAATGTCCAACTTAAATTATTAATGAAGTCGCGGTCCAGCTCAGTCCCGCGTCCAGTGCAGACGGTTATGAGAAACCGTGTTTTTTCGGATTTCGTAGCAATTCTTGTTGGTGCAAGAAGTAGTAAAGTACTGCGATGAGAATTTTGAGTGTGATCGACCCGAAGATACGAATGCGTAGGTGAGGTAGGGAATTTTTTCAAGCATTTCTAATTTTGATTGTATGATCATTGTCAAGCGACAATTCGGAAAGGAATGATGACCATTATAACCATCATAATCATCATAACGTGACTCAAAGACACCTTTGATTACTTTAATTCAATATCTTTAAATTATAATTTTAATTTGATTGGCTAATAATTATTTATTGTTTCCGAATTAGTTTATTTATTTCAGTAGTTTATAACTGTCACATTTCAGTTATTATCCTTGATAAGGGGGTTAAAATAAACAGTTCTTTTCAATGCTAGTTGGATTGAGTATTTTGTCACAGCAATATTTTTGAGCTTATGTAAGAAGGTAATAAACTTATGAGATAACTTCTCGGAACGTGTCACGACTTAAACAATCGTTGGCTTAGACGTTTCTTGTATAGTCATATACGGGGTTAGTAGTGATTTTTAAATTCTTCATTCAAAAAAGCGCCTCAGTCATTATATCAGAAAGTAATGTAATCTATATCTAATTCTAGCTGCTTCTGTTTAGTGGTATTAGCTACTTTTTTAAAAGCCCGCTGGATGATTTTCTTGGAAAGGATCTGATTTGAATTCGTGTTAGTGGCCCTTGGAGATATTTTTGGATTCTAACTCATCTTCATGGTGTTGTCCGAGGTCAGCTTCTTCGAAATTTTGAGTGATTTGTTTGACCTCACTAATACTGTACCTCCTAGCTCGCTTCTTGCTGATACAAGAGTCACAGGCTATTACGACTATTGAGATTTAAGAGAGAAAAAAATAGGTAATTAATCTGCGGAATGCAGAATAATTCTGCTAACGGCTCCCTGTCGAGAGAGCAACTTCATCCCGCTAAAGTCTTCACCTTGATCCAATATGAGTCGCTCAAGTATGAAATTCTGATATCGCAGATTTTAAATGTGTCTTGTATTGGATGGAGCAGCAGCTCACTTTCGCAAGTTTTACTCAACGATGTCTCGTGGATGAAGGTACTTACATTCCAAGAATTGATCTCCAGTCGTTAGAATGTGGTTCTTTGAGATTTTGAGATTTATCAACGGTGATATATAAAGAATTGAAATTTATATACGCCCGACCAGAGTTAGTTACAAATATTTCATGAGGTACGGATATTAAATGAATATGGTAGAGTTGATAATCTGATTTGTCGGGAAGCGGTGTGTTCAGTACGAACCTTGAAGATCCATTCCTTACCATGATCGTTGATGTTCATGATTGTGCCAATTTTTCGATACTGACGTTTAGTCCGCGAGTAGGAAACATGAGTTTGGGAGCATAGTCCTGTACATGTCGATTTACAAGCTCCAGTTTGTTGGTGATTAACAGAGAGATGCAGATGTTTTCTTCTAGCATCGTATAAGGCATCTAGGAGTTGATCGGCTGATCTTATGTAGCTGTCCAATCCGGCACGCATCATTCTCAGCATTCTATTTAGAGTGTTTGCGTAGTTTCTTGACCTTCTTCTCGTGGATGCATTTGCTCAAAATCAGCTCTCGAAATATGGGTTTGTTGCCCAATAAGAAAAGATGAATTCTTTTGCGCATCATTTACGTCGTTAACTTTTGCGTCTTATAGTTGCTCATCATCATCATAGTTGACAAGTCCTGCAACATGTCTGATAATAATTGCTGGCAGAAATCCTACCATCGAAGATGCTCTCCGTTGTTTAATGTTTGTCGGTAGGTTCTGTGTATGATCGTGTTTCCTAGTCAATAAGTAAGATTCGAAGATGTAAATGCAGTCTTCGCCGAGAGTCACTTTGCAATTCTCCAGTAGAGATTTCGTTCTGTGTCCAAATGTCTGAAGGAAATTCTGATGTTTTTGAACGTCCGTGAAAACAGTGAGTCTCTGAACACTAATACTTCTTCGTATAAGTCCCTTCTTCTCGTAGTAAATTCCGGTTCTCCTGGTAAGGGCAGTGCTCCTGTACAGATTTTCGCCCTGTCAAATGCCGGTCGCTATTTATACATAACATAGAAGGATCCAAAGACACTTGACGTAAATTTGAGGACGGTTGAACAAATCTACTCTCATTTTCTTCTCCCATGAACAAAGCTTGCGTCTGTATACTCTTCAATTCACTTAATTTAAGATTTTTATATTAAAATTTATTTCTACCTTTGATTAAATAACATTTGAGTACATAATATGATTTATTCAAGGATAGGAGTAGTAAATACACATGAAAGAAAGAATCAGCATGTGTTTCGGTATTTTCGCCGCCCTTGTTTTTCTGTTACGATGGCCGAAATTTTCATCCCCACCCCAGAATTATTTCGCAATGAATGATTCTGTATGTTTTTATTAAAGCATTCTTCGAAGTAACTATCGAAGTTGTTTTTTTGTGAATTTTGTCACACCCTGAATAAATCAGGGAAAATTGTATAGAGAAAAAGAAACATTTGAGCGGTTCACTACCCCGGAATTATTTTGCAGAAAGATAATTCTTGGGTAATCATGGAATTTACTGAATTTATTCGAATTTAATCTGCTTTCAAGTTTTCCTTCCTTTTCTAGATTTAGTTTTAATTTCTGTGTTTACCTTGTTTTACAAAATACTCTGAGGTTGGCCTAATTTTTTGCAGGTTCTTGATTATAATTACACAGCTGCTTTCTGTACATCGAGGAAAATAATACTTTGTTTTCATTTTTTCAATCGGCTCAAATCTGAACTACCTCAAGCTTGTCGGCATGTTTCATAAATCGCGAGCCATCTTCACTTTCTAGAATTACGTTATCATTCACTATCGCGTTTAGTGGCTTAGCCTTTTGATCATTGTTCTTCTTTGATCTCTCCTTTGCATCATGGCAGTAGGTGCCACACCTAGTTGAAAAGATTTTACATTTTCTGCATCATTTTACTTATAAAGACTCTTCCTCGATCACTCAGGATACACTTTGGAGCATGGTACAGAGAGAAGAGATGAGTAGCAACGGCATGCATGATGGTGGCAGTTTTACCACCTGGAACAGGCACCGCTATGCCATGCTTGCTGAAGCTGTCCTGCGTAGTTAGTATATGCCGGTTCCCATTCGGGGTTGTAGGGAGTTTTCCTAAAGTCTCAAGTGACACTGTAGGTTGTTGTATGGGCTCTCGTGAGCTTATTCTTCAGACATCTACGAACATTTCATATGTATCTGTGTATTTGGTCCCGCAGGCCGAGCCATGTGAATCGTTCTCGGACGCACTTTACCTTGGGGCAGCGAACGGAGAAAGTCTCCTGAATTGGCCACAAGGCATGTTTTCTATTCACCTTTTTCTAGAGCAAGGCGAAGCTTCCTTAGACAAGCAATCACGTCTTTCTAGTCAAGTTCATCGAAATGTCTCGTTTCTACAACGATAGATAGAATACTTCTTCTATCGACCGTTATGGGTGAACAGGACTTGCCCATTCTGAATTCAGCTTTCCAGAGATCTTGTAGATCAAGACGCTTGGTAGTCAGCAGGAGCTTGGCGATCGAATTCGTAGGTTCACTGTCTGCTGAAGTAAAATGGGCGTAATGGTTCGCGGCGATATGTCTGTGTCTATCTTCATTGATGATTTACGTTAGAATCTTCAGTTTGATCTAAGCAGATTTCTGAAGATCTTTCTTTTTCGTTCTGGGGTGTGGGTGGGACTATATATGGTACTTCAAGTTTTTTCAATTCTTCCGAAATTTCTTCAAAATTTTCACCTTTAGAAACATGAGTGCAAGGAATCTGAATAACGGAATTAATACCTCCATTATCATGGAACCAGGGTTGGTGCGCTGCCAGGGATTCAACAAACTTGTTTAATGATTTTTCTCAATCCTTCAAATCAACTCCGTGAATGTTCTTGACATCGCTGTCATCGCTATCCACCTGAGGTGTGCTGATATTCACTATGACTTGTTGCGGATGTGTAGATTCCTTATAATGAGACCTTAACGTTTCTGTGTCAAAGGTGCTGGTTTATTGTACGGAATCTTGCCCTGTTTCTTCTTTTGCCAGTTCATCTGCTTCTTCACTTGCTCCTATCCCATGGTGGCGAGTAATCTAATTCCATGTCACCAGTAAGGGTTCTAAAGCGGATTTTAGTTCTAAGAATTCTACTTTTTCGGAAACGGGCTTTCATGTTGCAGTTTCCCAGCCGTCATCTTCCCATTTCGGCATCCAGACGGTTGCGCTGTTGTTGAAAAACTTGGAATCCGTATCAATTCTGAGCTAGTGGATTTATACGCCTGTGGCCCTCTGAGCGGCTTCCATGGCCGTTTTGATTTCTACCGAGTTGTTTGCTTGGCGCCCTGTAACTGTTTGTGAGACCGTTAGGGGATGGTTGTTGCCCAACCATACGCCAATTCCAGCTCTGGAGTTGCTTTTTGAATCAGGCACGCTTGTCTTGGCGATTTATACATCAAGATCAGGACGCTGTGATTTAACTGTTGAGGAACGTATGTGTATAGGCAATACTCGAGTGGTGTAGGGTGTAAGTGCATCACCGTCAGATTTCTCATCGCGCACAGCATTTTGAAACAGGGACTCGACCCAGCCATTCAATTTTCCTATCTTGTATTCAAAGATAAAATCGTAGTTTTTCAATTTCATTCGCCACTCAAGAAGTCTGGTGACCAGTTCATCAACATAGAGCATCCAATAAATGGGCTGATGATCACATGTTAATACGAATTTTCTTCCGTAAAGGTAGGACAATACATTTTGCACGCCATATAGAACCGAAAGGCTTCCCCCTTATCGCATGCAGCTTATTTCCCAAGCTCTTATTGCCTTTGAGTAATATGCGATACGCATGTTCATCCCGTCCTCTTCTTGTGAGAGGATGGCTCCCACAGCGTACTCTGAGGCATCTGCGGTAAGTTAAGAATTTGTTTGAAAAATGAATATTAAAGGATGGGCTCTCGACAAACGTCATTTCGTATTTTCCCGAAACTTTGCTTATGCTCTTTTTTCCATCACCATTCAATATTTTTCTTGATGAGATCATTCCTCATATCATAGATATATGAAGGCCTCCGTTCTACGCATTCCTTTTAATAATTCGTCCATTAAACCTTAAAAACTTTCCAGGGCATTTTTGGTGTCCATTGGCATTCGGAGGTACTCAAAAGGACCTTGAGGCGTGGGAAAGGCCGTTTCTGCCCGATCGTCGAAAAGCGTTTCAACTAATTCGAAATGAAGACGTGCACAGATTGGCCGGTGCATAGTTGTGCCTGTGGCCAACAATGTTCACAGATGTACCAGTGGCCATCGACGTTCACAGATGGGCTCGTGCACAGTTGCTCCGTGCATAGTTGTCCATCACCCCCAAAACCAATCTGATATGTCAATTCTTTCGAAACTAAAAATCTACAGATACACACGCGCAGTCAGACAGACACATTTTCAAAGACCTGTTTTTCGGGTTCAGAATGTCTCAAAACGTGAACATTTGACAAAAACGGGGGAAGGTGGAGGGGGTGGGCAAATTTTACACAAATCGAATACCTACTCTGATGAGAATGTAATAATTTGTAATTTCAAAATGTACGCAGTAAGACAGGAGATTTGAGGTTGAACATTTTGAAACTAAACCCTGAAGGACGAAACAATTGTTAATTTTTGGACTTTGAAGTCTATAATGATTACACGGCCTTTCTATGGAGGCATAAAAATACTTCTTCTGTAGTTTGAGTTAACGTAGAACTAAGCGAGCTTTTTATAATTCAAAGATCAAAAGTTGCCATTTACATTTTAGGAAAAGTCTGCAGATTATCCACCTTGCTCGCAATATTTGACTTGGTTAATGTATAATTATGTTTTTATTTATGTTTTTATTTTGTTATTCATTACGACTGTTTTTGTAAAAAAAAATTTTTAACAATATAATGTGAGACCTGTACAGGTGTTAAAAAATTTTCAGCCTCATATAAAAAAGAATACCAGAAGGAAAAAATATATATTTCAGGATGACCACTGAAACTACAAAAAAAATTCTTGGTCATTTTCCGGTTTTCTTCTGGTTAAAAAAATATATTTACCGGTGAACTTTTTATGCCTAAATCAGAAAAATTTAACTGATTAATCATTTTTAACTGAGCATTATCTAATACAAATAATTTTCATCATGCGAGGTTTAAAATAAGAGCATATTTTAGAATCCCATACTCAAAATTGTGAACATTTGAAAAAAGCAGCCTTTAAAATGAAATTAGTTAGAATTTGAGGCCTGAAAAATCATTAAATATTAAAACGAGAATGACTTTCTTTCAAATTTCATTTCGTAGCCTATTAATTCTTTGATGAAGTGGATCAAATTTTTTTTTTTGGCCTTTTCACTGTGAAAAATGTTGGAACTTTTGTCCTTTTGCTGTGGGTTTGCCGGAAGAAGAGTATGACGAACATACGAACGAAAATTTGTCTTTTTTAGCTGAAAATCAATTTATTTTGTTGATTTTTTTTTTATAGAAACCATGCATCTTTTTTATTTAAAAATTGAACTAGTTCGTTAAAAGTTCTTATATTTTATTTTATGTAATCCATAGTTATCATACATAATCCAAACTTATCTGAAGTAATCTTAGTCCATCTCAATTTATTGTCAAAGTTTCTTGTCTTTGCATTTTTTTTCTTGAAAATATACTTTTTCTGAAAAGCGTTTAACTTGCTCATTTTATGCTATACCAATAAAAGTAAGCGTAATTGTAAAACTTCAAGCAAATATGATGTGATAATAATCACCGATATGTTTACTGACACTAAAATAATAGATCATATATTTCCTTAGCTTTATTTCTTGACTGTTACGTGATTTCTCAATGTCTCGATGTTTACCTATTAAAAACATAAATTTCTACAAGCGAGGCACTAAGAACTTACATGTATATATCACTCATGCGCACATAAAGCCTATTCACAAAACAAGGCAATTTCGTCGAAGAAATTTCCAAGTTGCAAATTGACTCATAGTAATCGGATGAAGGTTAGTATACATAGCAGTACAAATATTCCAGAATAATCAGTCAAAATTCACGAAATCTATTCAATACCAAGAGGAAAAATGAAGATCGCGAGCTACATTCTAATTCTTGCATTTTCGGTTCAACTGGATTTTGTTGGTAAGTTTAATCAGGCTGATCATACTAATAGTTTTTATATGTATATCCACTATCTGAGGCTAATGAATTCTGTCCTACGATGTCTCTAACCTTTTGCATGTTGTTGGAAATAAAATTTTTAATGTATAGGTATTTTTTGGAACTTTTCCATTCAACTATGATAGAATAAAAAAATTTCAAAAATCATTAAAAAGTACAGGCAGAACAAATAAAAGTATTTCAAAATATGGGAGACGTGACTATTTTCACGATTAACTTGAATCAGACTTTATCGCTTCAAAGCATCCTCTCATTTTGTAGTATGAAAAATTAACCAGAAGCGTAAGCGGATATTTTCTAAATAGGAATTTATGATAATAATAATAATAAATTATGTGCCAAGTGGAGAAGAACAGCGATTGACAATTCGAAATTTTTGTTCAAATTTCATAAACATTTATATGACTGGTTTTCAAAATCTCTGATTGTTATTCTGAACTCAAAATCACAAAATCCAATATCGCTGATCCAATATGGCGATTGATATATCATATATCATATATTATCATTCAATTTTCAATTGTAATTTTAATAATTATTATTTGGAAGCTTTTTCAAGTTTCTACCTGAAAAGTAATTATTTATTTTGTAATTCATTAATCAAATTTAAAAAAAATATTTTCTTTCTTGAGCAGTTCAAAAGCTGCGAAAGCAATTTCGAAGAAAATAAATTTAGTTCATTTTACTATTATCCTTTTCTTGACAGGTCCATGTCTCGCTACCGTATAGCACAGTCGGTACAAATATAGAATTACGTATTGCAATTTTAGCTTTCATTGATATATTTTTACTTCTGAGAATAGACCCTCCTCTACCGATAACCTCCTGACCCTCGTTTATGTGCCTATCTAAGTCCCCATCTATTTTCCAGTCACTAGTGAATAGGCTACCTAGATATATGTACTTATCAACTTGTTCTAATCGCTCATCATTTACGACAATGTTGCACATTGTTTCCTCACCTTTTCCTACAAACACTATGATTTTTGTTTCATTTACGTTAATTTTGAGACCCATGTTCTTCATGCTTGTATTTAGTTTGCGCAACATTCTTTGCAAGTCTTCGATTTATTCTGCGATAACAACCTTGTGATCTGCGAAAGCTAAACCACGTACCCTCACTGTCTCGAGATCCACACCTTCTTCGTCAAAGTGGGCCATTCTTAGACACTTGTCCATAAATATGATAAATAGCCATGAGTTTCCCATTAACCCTTACGCTCGCTTTGTTACCTGCATAATATTGCTTTTATTGCTTGTAGGAGCCATCCATTGACTCTGTACTCTTTGAGGACTTCCCAAAGTTCACTTCTATCCACCTTGTCAAATGCTGTTTCTAGGTCAACAAACGCACAAAAAACTTTTTTTCCTTACTTCAAACTTTTTTCTATGATCTGTCTTAAGCTAATTAATAAGCTAATACCCCTGTAATTATTGCAGTTGCTTTTATCTCCTTTCCTTTCGCATATTGGCACGATAATCGCTTTTCTCCACTCGTCTGGGACTTCCCCCATCTCGATACATAAATTTATCGATTCGCACAGCCTTGTGAGATATGTACTCGCCACCGTATTTCAACATTTCAGCGCTAATACTGTCTGCACAGACTTTCTCAATTGGGTTTTCTGATGTATTATGTGCTATAATTCTTTAAAAGAGTCTTTCAAAGCGTCTACTATCCCAGCTGTATCATATAGCATTTCACCTTCGCTGTTTCTCATGTTGACAAACTCTGTATTTTTACTTCCCTTCATATTTTTTAATATTAGTTTCATACCTACTTCAAAGTCGTTTCATATTTCCTTCTCTTTTTCTGTTCTGATTTTATCTTTATTCTCCTTGGCTAGTCGTTTAACTTTCCTACCTTTGTGTCTGTAATAATTTTGGAGCCATCAGCTCTGCATCCACTCGTAGTTTTCTTTTCAAGCCTAACGCTTGGTTCTGTTTGATCGTGGTCCTAGTCACTTGCAATGAGAGACGTGAGGGAGGTTCGAATATGATTGAAAGACAGATTTTGTGGAGACTACTATCACTGTAAGATTTATATTTAAATACAATGTTTTAATGCTTGCCTTCAACAGTTTAAGCAATTACGGATAGATAGAGTATCTTGAAGTAATGGTCAATGTTAAATGTCCTAAAGTTCTTCGATTCTCGATGTCCCTTGTTGTCCATCGATAATGTTGATTTTGAGGAGGCAGTACATATAACGAAAATAAACATTAAAATAAATTAGCCTAAACTAGGTTGAAAAAATATTGACGAATCGAACCGAGGAGCATCGTGCGATCCCTGAAATGCCAGAGATCCATTTATTTTATTTTCACGATTGACATTTGCTCATTGCAAAATCTGCAACGTCACAAGACATAGGCTTGAATGAATGATACTGCAAAGTCTGTAGCAAGTAATTATCAGTTTGAGTATTTAAAATTGAAAAGTCATCCATTTCTATTTGTTCTTGCAGAATTAAGTTCGCAGGGCGACACACCTCCTACACTTCCTCCTAAGAAAAGGTGGCAATCTTCTTCTAGCCACCAAAGCCAACAAGTTCTGCGGGGTAAGTAATTTTATTTTTGAAGTAACTTATTACAGATACGTTACACATCAACAATATCAACTCGTTGCAGTTACTTAAGTTAAAGAAGTATCTTTAATTTGTCTAAAATTTACTATAAATGTTGCACCCTCATCACCTAATTTTCAAAATTTATAAAAAATACGCTATATTTTCAGATGAGAAAAATAATACGTTTGAATATAATTAACACAAAAGGCTTACAATTGTGTCTACTCCAGATCTTTAGCTATTAACTATAATAATCTCGCAGTGATTTCTATAATGTCAATGTGACACTTTATTAGTATATGTTATGTTTCAATCTTATCAAATTCTCTTCTGCACCAAGTCGTTTCCTTGCATGGAAATATTTTATCATACACATACAAACAAATGAATTTTTCAACAAAATTGACATATTAGTACTGTTCTATCTCAGAATGTCTTGCTCAGAAAAATTCGAAACTTGCGCATTGTCTATATCAAGGTGTGATCTTTTGAAAGCCAAAAGAAATCTTCCTATAACCTATATCTACCATTAGTAAAATTGTTTATTCTTCATAGATTCTCTCGATTTATTGTTTATAACAACTGTTATAAATAAAAACCCTCAGTGATCAGAAATTATTTAAACATTTTTCTTTATCAATCTTTCAGACAAGATGAAACCTTGTACTCTCGCGACATTTTCTCGTACAGCAAGCCATTATCCATTCACACCCTTATAAACAATATACTCGTATTTTTCATAAATGTACGCCCCCTAACAAGCCACAGTTTTCAAAAGTTATTCGCGACAAAGTTTCTTTTAAATTTAGAGTTTGCTGCGAACTGTATAATTTTTCCTGTTAGCATTTTCAGTATTTGCTCCTTATTGTTTATAACTATTGTTATAACCGAAACCCCTCAGTCAAAAAAATTGATGATTTTTTTAATATTATATTATTCTTCGGTACAAAATAGAACTTTTCATTTTCGTGATATTTTTTCGTACAAAGAGCCATTATTCATTCACGGCCTTCTAGAAAATACATTTTTCATAAATATGTGCCCTCTACAAGCACGACAATAACAATAATAATTAACAATAATTCATATAAACAATAAAGCAAGAGAGCTCATGAAGAGTAAATAATTTTACTGATGGTAGGTATAGGTCTTACAACACTGGCTGGCCTTAGTGATTTTTTATTAACAAATGGAGAGAAGACGATTTCCTCTTCAAAATAGTAATTTTTCAACAAAAATTCACAAAGAGATGTTTTTATTCGATCAGAAGAATTATTTTTGCTTTCAAGAGATCTAACCTCGATATAGACAATTTACAATTTTCAAATTTTTTTGAGCAATACCTTCTGATACACAACTGTGCAAATATGTCAATTTTGTTAAAAATTTCATTTGTTTGTGTAACACTATGAATCGCAAACCATTTATCTTACGAAAAAATCAAGTAAGCAAAAAAGTCACCGATGCTAAAAATGATTTTATAACATTTTTTGTGAATCAATAATAAATTTTTTTCAGAAATTGGTCAAACGAAATTTTAGCAAGGTATTCATATTCAGGGGGCTTTTTTGGCCTATTTAATAAAAGTTATCTGATTTGTTAAACCGAATTATGCCATAGCGAATTGAATGCGTGGCAATTCGCCTTAAATTGTGGTCGAGGTCATTTCGAACAAAAATTCTAAAAACATCACGTGCGTCCTAAACTACAACCCAAGACAGATTTATGTTTAAACATCTTCGGTAAACGTTAACTGAAATTGAAATCTTACACAAAGGAAGTAATAACTCACGCACTTGTGCGAGTATAAAAATTAATTTTCTCTTATATGTAATATCTTTTATATGGGCATAAATGATAGCCAGTATGTGTCTATTTTACCAGAAGTTGTTTGAAAAAACGTCCAATGTTAATGTTCCCGAAAAATATCAATATATTCGGAAATAACCATTTTTTAAATTGTTTTTGGGCTAATTTTGAAGATGATTTTCCGGAAGTCTGTTAGAATACTGTTCTTTTAATTTGTTTTCATTCAGTTGTGATAACCTGACTTTATATCAATATTGATAAGTTCTTTAAATTAAGTTTAGGTTTTGATTGCATCGAAGGAAAAATTCTAGAATTATCTCATCGAGTCACTAAGATGATGCAGAAAATTATAATCAAAACTAGTCCAAAGAGGTTGAAAAATATTAAATGCTTTTTGATTTATTAAAATTTTTCGGAAACATTAAAATTTGTATTTTTTTTTTAATAACTTCTAATGACACGTCATGAGGGACCCGAAAGTATTTTATACCAAAAACGAGAATAAAGTATCAAGCTCTTTCTGGAATAAGTTCAACAAGAAACATGAATCCTTTATTTCTTTTTGCAGAATTAGGTACGCACTCAAGCAGAGATTGCCTTGATACTCCCCGCCCGGTTCACTGTCGCTCTTCTCCTTCTCGTCGTATACCTCAGGCTCCTAACGAGCAACCTCTTCGTGCCAGGGACAGGTCGCCTCCTGGTAGGCCTCCTTCTCCTAAAATACTTGGATACGCACTTGGACAACTTGGACACATTCGGCTTATTCCCCGCACAAATCAGAATTTATCATTCGAATTTCGAAGATACGTTTTTCCTGTTGGTAAACCAATTAGATTACGAACAGAAGGAACTACCTATATTCCCGTGCCAAACCAAGAACATATTGTAGTATCAGCATCCAATGGTGACATTTTTGCAATATTAGAGTATAGCGGGATTCTTTGTGGAATATATACGACACATAGAGGGAAATCGAGAATTAAAGTAAATATGTTAAGTGGCGCAGTTGATAATTTGACTCCAGATGAAAAACGAGATTGTCCAGTGGGCAAAAGTCACCCAATCTTCCCCTACAATTTCATTGAAGCTTCAGCAAAATACGATTCACTACAGTCCCAATGGAATTCTAATAGCCAACGTAACCCTGGTTCTTCTTCTTCTGACAGACGAGATTCACCTGACCAGCCTTCTCTTCATGTCGAAGCCTGGTCGCCTCCTGGTTGGCCGCCTTCTCTCAAAGTACTTGGATATACACTTGAACAACTTGGCTTTATTCGACTTATTCCACGCACAAATAAGAATCTACGATTCGAATTTCGAAAATACGTTTTCCCTGCCGGTTATCCAATTAGATTGCTAACAGAAGGATTCAGCTATATTCCCGTGCCAGCACAAGAACATATTGTTCTATCATTATCCAATGGTGACATTTTTGCGATATTAGAGCATAGCGGGGTTCTTCGTGGAATGTATTCGACAAAAACAGGTTATCCGAGACTCAAAATGAATATGATAAGCGGCACAGTTGATGATTTGACTCCAGATGAAAAGCGAGATTGTCCAGTGGGCAAACTTCGCCCAATCTTCCCCTACAATTTTATTGAAGCTTCAGCAAAATACGATTCACTACAAACCGAATGGAACTCTAAAAGCCAACGTAACGCTGGTTCTTCTTCTTCCGGCAGACAACATTCACCTGACCGGAAATCTCCTCAGAAGCCTCCCCTTCATGCCGAAGCCTGGTCGCCTCCTGGGTGGCCGCCTTCTTCTAAGGTACTTGGAATTGTACTTGGACAGCTTGGATACATTCGGCTTATTCCCCGCACAAATCAGAACCTACGATTCGAATTTCGAAGATACGTTTTTCCTGCTGGTTACCCAATTAGATTGCGAACAGAAGAATCTAAATATATTCTCGTGCCAGCCCAAGAACAGATTGTATTATCAGCATCCAATGGTGACGTTTTTGCAATATTAGAGTATAGCGGGGTTCTTCGTGCAATGTATTCGATAAATAGAACTCATAAGAGAATCAAAATAAATGTAATAAGCTGCGAAGTTGATAATTTGACCCCAGATGAAATACGAGATTGTCCAGTGGGCAAGCGTTACCCAATCTTCCCCTACAATTTTATTAAAGCTTCAGCAAATTACAATTCATTGCAGTCTGAATGGAATCCTCATATCGAACGTAACGCGGGTCCTTTTTCTTCTGACAGACAACATTCACCTGACCAAATTCTGATCAAGTCAGAACCAACGATCTGAATTCCGAAGATACGCTTTTCATGCCTATGAACCAATTCGAATGCGAATAGATCATATGAACTATATGCTTGGGCCAAGCAAAGAATATATTGTATTATTGGCATCCATTGCTGATGTTTTTGCAATATTCGATTATAGTGGGACTCTACATCGAATATATAGGACAAATGAAAATAATTCGCTAATAAAAATAAATGTAATGAGCGACGCAGTTGATAATTTTACCCCAGATGAAATGCGGTATTGTCCATTAGGCAAACGTCACACAATCTTCCCCTACAATTTTATTAAAGCTTTAGCAAATGACGATTTACCACGGTCTGAACGGAATCCTAATAGCGAACGTAACCATAGTTTTTCTCCTTCTGACAAACAACATTCACCTGCCAGGACTTCCCCTCAGTAGCCACATCTTCACGCCAGGTCCAGTTCTCCTCCGGACAGGACTCCTTCTCATGAAGTAATAGGATATACACTTAGACAACTTGGATATATTCGGCTTATTCCCGAGCCAATTCAGAACCGGTCATTCGAGTTTCGAAGACGCTATTTTCCCGCCGATAAAGAAATTCGATTCCTTGTAGGAAATGGTAAATTTGTATCACTCTTAACCAAGAGTATATTGTGTTATCAACATCCAATGGTGACGTTTTAGCAATACTGAAGTATAACAGGATTCTTCATCAAATATATAAGACAAATAGAAATCATTTGAGGATGAAAATAAATATGATAAGCGGTGATGTTGAGAATACGCAATCAGATGCAATGAGGGAATGCAAAATTGAATTAAAACATTGAAACATTATTGTATCTTTTTCCTCGAATTTTCATTTGAATTGTTATTATTGGAAATTTTAGGTTAATTTGCATAACTAAATTTTACGTGAGAGATTATGATTTTTAATATTAAATACATGTGAAAGAGCTCTAATTGTCTTAATGTACCGGAGGGTCGAGCTGCTAAATTAATTCAATTAATTTGTTTAATTTTATGGGATTCTGATTACCATCTTATTAATTAAATATGTTTCTTTTTTCGGCTGCCCTGTTACCATTGAACCTGAATGACAAGTGTTTTCTTTTGAATAACTGGCGCACTGACTCTAGTTTTGATTTTAATGTATTCGAATTAAAAGGAAATGAAATAGAAAACATATAGTAAAATTCCAAAGGTTTCAAGAGAACAAAAGCGATTTTATATTTGACTCACCCTAACTTATAGCTACTGCCTCTCTTCATTCACTAGGTGGAAGGAACGAGTAAGCAAGGATTAGATTTCTCGTGTTTGGGAAAGGATGTAATTTGTGAGGTTCACACCTTTCCCTGGACCGTTGCATTTGGTTGAGAACTGCACTGGGACGACTTCGCCGTTTCTATTATGGGTGCAGTAAGCTACACGTCTGTACGCCGGCATGTCACTTAAATTCGCGCTTTGTCTTCTGTCGACCAAAGATACAAAACCGTCATACGTCCGTCCATAAATCTGTCTGTGCAACTCAATTAAATTTGTCAAATTAGGTCCGATGATGTCATCATTCGATGCCGTGCCAGTTTGTCTGAATTTGCTAGAAGCGCATGTCCGTTGGTGCAGTTTAAAGGGCGACGTCCGATGATACCTAATAGAAAATAAGGGGTCTGGTCGTACAACCGTTTGAAAAGGTCGTCCCTGGCCAATGTCTATCTTTGATTATTAATGAAGTTGCGGTTCAGCTCAGTTCCGCGTCTAGTGTAGACGGGCATGAGAAACCGTGTTTTTTTCAGATTCCGTAGCACTTCTTTTCGGTGGAAGAAGTAGTCAAGAACTGCGATGAGAATTTTGAGTTTGAATTACTCGAAGGTACGAATGCGTAGGTGCGGTAGAGCATTTTTTCAAGCACTGCTAATTTTGATTGGATGTTTATTGTCAAGCGATAATTTGGAAAGAAAGCATGCCCATCATAACCATCATAACGTGACTCAAAGACACCTTTGATTACTTTAATTCAATATTTTGACATTATAATTGGTTATTGATTGACTAATAATTATTGATTGTTTGCAATTTAGTTTATTTATTTCAGTGGTTTATAACTGTCAATGATACTCAGTTCCTAATTTTGAAAATATTTCATATAAGTAAGAAATTGTTAATGATTCCTGTCATTGTTCTAGATAATTGGGTGAAAATAAATAGTTCTTTCCAATGCTAGTTGGATTAAGGGGGTATTTCTATTTGACCGGACCAAAAAATCGATATATTTTTTTTTTATAGTATAATAGTATGTGGAATTTGTACGCAAAGTGATTTGTTTGGTTCGAACTTTTGAACAAAGCTGCAGCCTGTCATGCCTGAGAGACCGTCTGCAGGCGTTCGCAATGTTGCAAACAATCCGCCAGCAATATGGTGGTAATGCGGAGAGCTTGTCTCAAGATGTTTGCCAAGTTGAGAACAATCACACTGTCAGTTAGTAAGCCTGTCATGCCTGAGAGCCTGTCTGCAGGCGTTCGCAATGTTGCAAACAATCCATGAGCAATATGGTTGTCATGCCTGAGAGCTTGTCTCGAGACGTTTGCAATGTTGAGAACAATCACACAGTCAGTAAGAACGTTTGTCATGCCTGAGAGCCTGTCTGCAGCCGTTCGCAATGTTGCAAACAATCCGCCAGCAATATGGTGGTCATGCT